>JBBCBC010000006.1:9692852-9774029 GCA_037126765.1 Stenogyne calaminthoides
AATAAAAATAAGCTTGTTGTTGTGTTCTTGAAATGTATGAATCTGTATAGTTTGAGCTTCGTTGATTATGTTGTTTGTCCAAGCATTTCGTTTCACTCAAGTGATCCCATATTTATAGACCTTGAGATCAAAGAGCCACAAGAGCAATTTGAATCTCGGGCTATTTTAGGTAGAGTTGCAGTTTGATGACGCGTCTTCCGAATCCGATGGTGGAAAAGTCGTGAATGTATATTTTATAGCCGTTTGAGAGAGCAACATCGAATCCCGCGAGTATCGGCTCTGTTCATACGTGTTTCTTCCTTATTGGATGGAAGCCTTGCTTTTTGGTGTTGTTCCTCAACTAAGGTTGGTATTCTTCTTGTTTAGATCGCGAGACGTATGATAAGATGAAACATCGGTTTTTCATCTTATGGTAATCGTCGATCCGGCGAACCGATCCACTCGATCAGATCTTCGGGCTTTGTTGTCTTAGCTTCAACCGGGTCGACTCTACTGATGTAGGTCTTCTTCGGTCTTATCTTCCGAAGTCATCGATCTTCTAGTATAGAGTTTGAGCTTCATGACTTCCAAAGTTATCGACAAGATCGATTCGATCGATCTTAGATTAAGTTTAGCATTCTCGCCATCCGGATATCGAACTTCTTCCGATTCTTCGATTCGACCTTTACATATTGAGTTCCCCCCTCAATATGTGACCTATCTATTACATCAGTTTTTTCTATACAATCATTATCAACTTGGTCTCCTATAAGCGATAATGTAAACATCGATCCAACTTGTCCGATTTGGTCCTATTACATGTGTTTTGGAACTTTCATCAACACTATAAATTTCCCAACACTCTGCTAGACCCCATTTTGTTGAGGGGTTCCGATGCGATTAGTTTCTGGGATGCAATCCTTCATCGATAAGTAGTTCAAAACTCATCGCTGAGGTATTCGCATCCCCACGATCGGATCGTAGAGACTTGATATCGTTTTTCCCTATGATTCTCTTGCTTGAGCCTTAAATTCTTTGAATTTATCAAAAGGTCTCGATTTATGCTTCATAAGGAAAATATAACTGCATTCCTTGAGTAGTCATCAATAAATGTGACAAAATACTCATAACCTTCTCTTGCTTTTGGTCGACATTGGACCACATACATCTGTAATGAACGATTTCTAACACTTCTTTGGCTCTATTCCCTCGGCTCCAAATGCCCTCTTGGTCATTTACCCTCCAAACATGATCCGCGAGTTGGAATTGGTTCAACTTGGAGAAACTCCAAAGAACCGCTTTTCACCAACCTTTGGATCCTCTTTGATTTATATGACCCAATCTTAGATGCTATAGAAGTGTCTCGTTCACGTCTGATGAACGTTTTTCTTTTCTCGAAAACATTGATGTGTTATAGGATGCATTTAATGAGTGGTGTGCACGATTAATTGTATAGAGATTATTCGATAACGTTCCACATGACGTATAAATTTATCAAAAATAGAAATGGTAACAACTTTATTAAAAGTAACTGAATATCCGTCAAGAAAAAGTTTAGAAACTGAAATTAAATTCTTTCTAAAATTCGGAACGTAAAGAACATCTCTTAAAATTAAAACTCTTCTTCAAAAGACAGGTGCACTTCTCCCACTGCTTCACCGCCCACTCTCGTAGCATCGCCCAGTGTGATGAGGATCTCACTCCCACTAAGTTGCCGGGTCCGATTGAACCCCTGTAAAGTGAAACAAACATGATCAGTGGATCCCGTATCCACCACCCATAAATGGGAGGCATACGCCGCTAAACAAGTTTCAACAACTAGTGTGTGAGAATTACCTTTCTTTCCATTCCTTTTGGGTTTGGAACAGGCTAACCTCCAATGTCCTTTATCACCGCAATTAAAACATTTTCCTTTTGGTCCTTTCTTGACACCCAAACAGCTAACTGTCTTTTTCTCACTTTTCTTGGTGATGAGTTTGCTTTGGTTCTGACCACTTTCCTTTTCTTGAGACTTGCCTTCCACTGGCCTAGATCTCGAGAAAAGACTTTTGGTCACCAATGCTTCGTCTTTCTTTCCTAAATGCTTCTCTATTTTCTCCAAGGCTTCTTGTAGGATGTCCATAGTAAACATGTGATCACTTATCACAAAACTACAGTAAAACCCATCGAAGCATCTTGTAAGAGTTAGCAAAAGAAATTCGATTTGGGCCTCAATTCAATACTTAGTTCCGAGATAAGCTAGTTTTTCAAAATGGTGTTTAATTCTGAGAACATGCTCCCTTACGGGTGTTCCCTCAACCATCTTTAGCCTGGCCACATCTTCATTTTTAAACTGATTGATCATGCGGTCTTTTGTTAAAAACATTTCTTCAAGACTTTGCATAATTTCTGCAGCAGACTCAACACCTTCATGAATGTGTCTCAAATCATCAGACAGCGAAGTCAAGATTACACGTTTCATGGTTTCATTGGCCTGCTCCCAAATATTATATGAGTGTCTTTCCGCATTAGATGATTCACCAGTAGGCATACGTGGCTTGGGTACATCAAGAACCCAATGATGTTCTTGTGAAGGTAGGACAAAACTCATATTTCGTTTCCAAACATTATAGTTGTCACCAGTTAATTGGTGTTCTTTGAGTGTATATAACAGTGGATTAAAAGGTTGCGACATGATGAACTGAAATAAACAATAATATGCATAAGCACAAATATATCACAAGATTCGATCACATGCATCATATTAAAATCTCAAAAAATATGAAACATGCATCACCCAACATCTCAAAAACAGTTTAAATAAGCCCACGTGGGGTGGGTCATTATTTAAACACATTCAACGAGTTAAAAACAAGAACGATTTACAAACCTTTAATATCCAGATTAATAGTTGGCTCCCACTTGACCAATATAAAATTAGCAGGACTTGGAAGTATATGCATATCAATTTCATACCTAAGTAATAACCATGATTAAATACAGATTATTATTTCGCTTTGAATGAGCCTCGTGGGAGGGTCATCGTCATAAATACTAGTAATAATCCACAATCATCCATTTGGAATTCATTCATGTGAAAGCTAACTTTTGGTATCATCTCCGTGAGATTTATCCAAAAGAATTCACAAATAAATAAATCATGGAGGTCAAAATTAATTCAATTTTATTATCGGAATAAAATTTTTAATTAATTATTTAAACATACTTAGTAATTTTGATGGTGAGATTTTTCATTGGGCAACTCTCATGCAAACACATTTAAACAAATTAAATAAAGCATAAGATAACACAATAATAAATCAAGCAAAACGGAAAAATAAACATATTGGGCACAAATTATCCAATTGTCATGGTTTGATTTTTCTTGACTTGATTTTGAAGAAACGTCGTCTTGAATTTCTCCCACTCGATCGTCTCGAAATGAACTCCGTCTCGAAATGCCACGCCAAGTAGCTCGCAAGGATGCGCGCCGATCGGACCGCCTTAGCCGAAGCTACAAGGCCTTACGCCCCATTACTCGCAGACATCGCCTATCGCCACGTGGCGATTTTGTAAGAGTTTTTACCAAGCTGCCTTGTGGGGTTTTAGGCAACGCTGCATCACACAAGATCCGAAGCGCGGGCGGCTAACTCACTCGCCATGGAATCCTCAAGCACACGCTGCCCTCACAAGACGCTTCAGGCATACACAGTCATTGGGTCTGGGCTTTTTTCCGCATACAAGACGGCCAAGGCTTACAACGCCACTGCAAGGCGTTCGATCTCGGCTGTCTCGGCTCGCCCCACGCCAAGATGCAAGGTTCAAGACGCTCCAAGGGCTCGATTGCACGCTCAAGGACGCACGCCGGCCACGCCTTGGCTTCGATTTTATCTCTTAATTCTTGCCTCCGCTTCCATTTCCGATCCAAGATAATTTATTTAAAAAAATAAATAAACCTAGATCTAGACTAGTCTATTACATTGATCAAATCAAACAAATCCTAATCTACTCGTGAATTTTCTCACGAGGCAAAACGAATTCGAACGAATGAAATTAAAACCACAATTTATATGCATGCATAAATAAACACATTAAATTCCATGACAATTGAATACCTGGAAAAAAGATCTAGCAATTCTACTATCCAATTTCAAATTTAATGACAAATCGAATTAAATTACAATTTAAAATTGAGAGTCTTAAAACCGTGGCTCGATACCGGATTGTTGAATAAGTTGCGATCTATTCTCGATGAATATTTAAATACAAATTTAATTCTTATAATTATTACTAGCATGAATTAATCCTATATTAATTCAAATAATAATCCAACAACAAATCATGCATATAATCAATTCACGTAAATCCTACGCATGCGGAATTTCTACGAGTTTACGTGAACATACCTCTTGGGACGACAATGGTCTCTGTTGATTAGACACACCAAAAGAACTTCCCAAGTATTCCCTTAATCCTTGCTCGACTATCCAGTGGTAGGATGCTTGTGAACAATTAACAAAAAGAAAATAAATTTTGTTGCACCACCTTTGTGGATTTACTAATTTTTCCAGCACATGAAATTGTACTTGGGAATGAAAGAATCATCCCCTATTTATAGAGTAGAGGTGGTCGAAATTTTAGGGCAAAAACAATGTGGGAAAATCTTTTCTTGATCTCCAAGAAATCTTGAATATATCTCCTATATTCTTTTTCCCATAATTATAATATTCCACAAAATCCCACCTACTCTTTGTTATGGAGTATTTTCGAAAATTATAGGGCAAGAATCCAAGATTTGGATCTTCTTGAATTTATGAGATATTCTTGTATTTCAAGAAATACATATCTTCCATAATATCTTTTCAAGAAAATCAAGAAAATCTTTCTTTCCGTTAATTATCAAAAATTTCGAAATATCAAGTATGAATAACCAAGTGGGAGATTTCTTGAATTTAATGAGATAATCTTGTATTTCAAGAATACATATCTTCATTCCATAACAAAATTCAAAGAAAATCTTTCTCCTTTTATCCATAAATTTCTCAAAATTATGAAAAAATAAACAACAATATTTATTTTATTTTAAACACCTTTTCCAGTTATTGGACTATATGTTGGGCTACTTAGGGCCTTTTAGGAGAATTAAGATTTGGATCTTCCAATGGATCTTGAATTATCAATATTGAGCCACAATATTATTCAAGCCCATAAATATTAATTAATCCCACTACATAATTAATATTGCACTATCCATCTTAACCCATATTACGATCAATATGGCTCCTTGCTTATTATTTCCGTGTTTAAGATTATCTAGCCCATTAATTAATTCAAGCCACTGAAATAACTTTCCGTTAATTAATATATTTTGTCCTTGGTCAAGGAACGGTTCAACATTATTATCCATACCGGAAACTAGTTCCACTTGCAAGATTTGGTATGATAAAGCTTATGAACCTCCCAAGGGGCAAATCGAACAAAAGCGTTTTGCACGATTCTCCGTATTAAATCTTAGCAATCACATGTGACCAATAATATTGCCCAAGATAAAAAGTATTGAATCTCGTTGATTCTCTACCCATGATAAGTCAAAGCAATAGTTACCAACCACACGTGATCCTATTTAAGGAACGAAGATTAAGAAATAACGAACCACTGAGGTCTAATTCTTCCTTGTTCAGTTATGAAGAATTTGTCCTCCTGTAGGTCCTATTTAGTGCATCAGTCATGCACTAGTGTAATCTCTTGGTCAAGACAAGCCAATCCTAGCCTTACACTTCAACCTTTCACGATGGATTGTTCATTTCCATCTAGGTCGTGAATGGCGTACTTCTAGTTACAAGAGACTGTTAATTTAATCTTCTGTGATCTGGTATCACTAAATTAACTACAATGTAACACGATGATTTATTGAGCAGTTTATGCGAAGAAATATATGTAACATTCGATGATATTTAAAGCATCAGTGATAAACAATTTATTTTAGTAAATAAGTCCGAAATTCAGTTTTGATTATACAAAGTAAAATCATACTTTCCAGTATAATCCCAACACATTGAACTCAGTTCTGATAAGCTGGATCTCTTTAGTGGATTTCTCTAATTTTCCATTCAGGGTTTCTATCACCTTCTCTTTTTCTGAGAGTTGTACTTTCAGTACATCTAGTTCATCAGTAGTTCCCATCAATTGAGAAGTGATCTCAGCATTTTTAGAGTCTTTATACTTGATTCTCGTGATCGGTTCCTTGTTTCGCTCTCTTGAGTTTCAATGAGCGATTCTTGTAACACGAATAGTCCTTCATAAGATTCTCAAATGAATCCATCGGTCAAAATTCTCACATTCTGAGTTGAACTTGAGAACTCATGTGCTTGTGTTGGAGCAACAACAGAGATAGAAGAATTTACCTCCTCCAAAGCCATAAGACTGATATCATCACTGTCACTATCTGAGAAAATCTCATCTGAGGAACTGGAACCTTCTTCAGAATGTTCTTCTTCCTCAGCAATCATAGCTTTCTTGCTGGAGATCTTCTTGTCTCTCTTGACTTGTCTTTCCTTTCTTTCTTTAGCACTCAGCTCAGGACAGTCATATTGAAAGTGACCTTTCTTTTGACAGTTATAGCATCTGTTGGCATCATCATCCCCGATCACTTTCCTCCTTGGTTTTGAGTTCTTCTTCTTGGATGAGGATCCTTGACTTTTCTGTCCTTTCTTTTCTCGATGTATCATCCTCGACCTTCGAGTCTCTCTTGTACCTGTGATTCCTGTAATATTTCTTATATTTCCCATATCTGCTATTGAGTCTTTCAAACCTCCTTGCCATCAGTACTAGCTTATCCTCCTGCTCATCCTGATTTTTGACAAGTGAGTTCTCAGACTCTCTAGACTTCTGAGATTTCTCTTTGGCTTTGAAAGCCACATTCTTGCTTAGATGAAGAATCATCTTTCTTTGTCCGATTTCTTAGTTTTCTTGTCAATCACAAACTCATAAGCTTTCGATTCGAGAAAACTTGTTGATATGGCATGGAATCAATATTTTTGGTGTTTTCAATCTCCACAACATGTATATCCCATTTCTTAGATAATCCTCTAAGAATTTTTAGGTGCCAACTTCTCTCTCAGGGGTATCTTTTTTCCCAAGAGCACTTTCGGATCATTCATGATGTTAGTGAATCGACCTCAAGTTTGTCAATGGATTCACTATCTTCCATTTCAAAGCTATCAAACTTTCCAATTACAACGAAAAGTTTGTTTTCCTTAATATGATCTCGTGCCTTGACACATAAATGACAAGTGTGTCCCATATTTCTTTTTGCAGTTTTCACGGTGGGAAATCATCCCCATAACACCATCATCAATAGTGCTATACAAAGTATCTTTAGCAATGTAGTCAAGATTGACTAACTTTCTCTCATCGAGAGTAAGTTGATCATCGATTTTGGAAATTCATTTACGATCATTCCTCTCAATACCCGATGATTACTGGATTCACAACAGTAAATTTGAATGGTCCTTCAGAAACCACTCTCCACATTCTTTCATGTTTTGAATACAGATGAGCCTGCATTCTTAATCTCCATGGGTCATAGCTCTCAACAGAGAACATATGAAGTTTCTTAGAAGGCATGATGACTGAGCCTTGTAAGATATCAACAAAAAACGATCTATTCAAGAGACCACCAAAGTCTTTTCAAAAAATAGACTATATAAACCAAAGCAAGTGGTCAAATTGAACCACTGCTTTGATACCACTTATTGGTCCCGGTGCTAACGAGTCTCACACGTGTATGGGGGGGAATATACGTGTTCAGTGATTTTTAAAACTTTTCTTTCACTGAGGTCAGATGGGTCAGGTTATCCTGATGATTTGGCCCTGAGAAGCACAGATTGCCCTGAGTCAAAGTCTACTGAGACAATGATCCTGAGCTGCTTTCAGAAGCTTCAAATTAGCCCAACTGAGCCTGAGTTTATCAGAGATCCTGAGATGCTTGGATCAGATAATTATCTTACTGAATCCTCAGTAGAGTTAGTTCGATTTGGTAACTATCTCTGTCTACAGCTACTCAAGTGTCTTGAATGGTTGGGTCTTATGTTTATACTCATTTTTGCTTTCTTTAAAATCCTCCTTTTAATAAAAAAGGATTAAGACTGATCGGTTGATGCAAGTTCATTGATTGGTTCCAAATCAATATCGATGAACTATGCTTTCGGATAAAACATGCAATGATAGTAATGTCGTCTGAAAGCAAAACAACACAACAATTATAGTGGTTCGTAGACTCAAGCTCCTCGTCCACTCTCTCGACCTTGAGAGAAATTCCTTAACCACTTCCTAAAGCTTTTCGGCTAACTCCACTGTAGCTTACTCACTTTTCTACCTTGAGTTTTCCTCGGGTCGACTCATCAGCCTACTAACTCAAACACACACAAGTGTTCAGACTACCACAAGTAGCTTACTAACTTCTTCTCTAGAGTTTTCGGCTAACTCAACATGGCTTACTAACTCTTTTTAACTCCAACTCACCAACAAAACACACACAAACTACCTTACAAAGGGTTTGGGTTGGTTTCCAACTAGGATGAGATATCCTTTACAATAAGAACAATGCAAAGGCTAGGATATCTCTACTAAGCTTTGGATATTTCTTATCAATCTAGGCTTAGTGAATGAGCTCTCTCCAATGTGAAACACTTGGGAAATTTTAGGTTTTTTTTGAGTGCTTCAATTTGCAATATATCTGAATGAGCTCTTGAGTTGCTTTCAAATTTCCCGTAACCTCTCAATGTAAAGGGTCACTAGTATTTATAGGCAACTTCACCAAGGTCACTCTTGAAAAAACTATCCGTTGGAGGAGATAGCTTCATGAGTTTCCTCTTATGGTGTTTGATGAACGACTATATTTAAGGTTTGAATACTCCTCGCATGTTTTAGGAAATATGCACGGTCATAACCAATCACCAATTTTTGCGATGCGGAACATAGTACTCTTGACATGATTGAGTCCCGTCGCTTTTCGATGGTCGATGAAAATCTGATGATGTCTTCCTCTGATTGGTTCTTGTCTTGATGAAATGTAGACAAAAGCGTACTTGCTCTTTTTGGTCAATCTCTCTGAATGAGATAACCTTAAACAACACTTAGACTTAGTTCCTTTTGTGCTGCGTATGAATGTCTTGGGCAATATCTATTTATCCGAATATTTGCGTTTTTCTCGGTTTGTAGTCTTGGATAGATATTATTGATGCCTCGGAACATTCGAGGTTATCTTTGAGTATTGATATCTTCTTTGCGTCTTCGATAACTCTAGGGTCTTGATGTCTTACGTCTTGATAACCGAGTCTTGATGTCTTACGAGTCTTGATGTCTTTAGTGACATCTTTGAGTCTTGATGTCTTGATGACATCTTGAGTCTTGATGTCTTGATGACTTCGACAGTCTTCACTATCTTGATGACTTCTTGAGTCTTGATTTCTTGAAACTTTCTTGAGTCTTCGGTTTCTTGGCTTTCTTTGAGTCTTCGATTACTTCGAGTCTTCAATTTCTTGACAAAGAATTCATCGAGTCTTGATTTAGTTCTTGAGTCTTCAGTTTCTTTAGAATCTAACCTGATCTATATCTGCTGACTATACATGGTGCAGATAACTTCCTGAACACTCTATACTGAATCCTGACTCAGTCTATCAAGATTATCCTGAACATGTCATACTCAGGAGTTTTGGGATCTAATCAAAACTTCTTTATTAAATTCATCTCCCAACAGTAGAGAATCAATGTGATTCAATACTTTATACCTTGTGCAATATTATTAGTTACATTACGATTGCTAAGATTTAATACAGAGAATCGTGTGCAAGTACGTCTTGCTTGATTTGTCCCCTTGGGAGGCTCAGAAGTTTTATCATACTAAATCTTGCAAGTGGAATTAGTTTTCGGTAAGGATAATAATGTTGAGTCATTCCTAATCCAGTGGCTTAAATTAATATGAAGATATTCAGTGGCTTAAATTAATTAATTTACTAGATAATCTTAAACATGAGAAATAATAACCGGGAGTCATATTAACAGTAATATGGTTAAGATGGATAGTGTAATATTAATTATGTAGTGGGATTAATTAATATTTATGGGCTTGAATAATATTGTGGCTCAATATTGATAATTCAAGGTCTATTAGAAGGTCCAATCTTAATTCTCCTAAAGGCCCCTTAAGTAGCCCAAAAATAAAGTCCAATAACTGAAAAAAGTGTTTAAAATAAAATAAATGAATGTTGCCTAATTTTTCATTTTTTCAAAAATAATTAAAGGAAGAAAGAGAAAAGATTTTCTTGATTTTCTTGGAAAGATTTTATGGAATATGTATTCTTGGAATACAAGTTTATCTCATAAATTCAAGAAAAACCAAAGATCCTATTTCTTCCCTATTTAATTAGATATTTTAAGAAATTATAGTGCAAGAGGGAGGAGAAATTTTTTTCTGGAGATATTTTAGAAAATAGAATATATTTGATATATTCAAGATTGTATCTTGAGGAAGAAGCAAGGAAATTCCCCAAAAGCACCAATAAGCCCTAAATTTCTCCCCCCCTTGTATTATAAATAGGGGATGAATTTTTCATCCCCAATGCAATTCCATGTGTTGGAAAAATTAGAAATCCACAAAGGTGGTGCAACATAATTTTATTTTTCCTTTTGTTAATTATCCGTGAGCATCCTACCACCGGATTATTAGACAAGGACGAGGGAATACTTGAGAAGACTCTTTGAGTTTGTTCGTGTGAACGGGTATCCATCTTCTAAACGGTTGTCACTCCAAGAGGTTAGTTCACGTAAACTCCTAGCAATTCCGCATGCGTAAGATTTATGTGGCTGTTTATATGCATGATTTGTTGTTGAATTATTATTTGAATTAATATAGGATTAATTCATGCTAGTAATATTTGTTAGAATTAAATTTGTATTTAAATATTCACCTCGAATAGATCCGGGCAATTAATTCCCCAACAACTGGTATCAGAGCCTCGGTTTCGGGCTCTGAATTTTTTAAATTGTAATTTAATTCGTTTTCATTAAATTTGAATTGGATATAGAATTGCTAGATCTTTTTTGCAGGTATCCAATTGTCATGGTATTTGATGAATGTTTAACTATGCATGCATATAATTGTGGTTTTTAATTCGATTCGTTCGAATTCGTTTTGCCATGTGAGAAAATCCACGAGTAGATTAGGATTTATTTGATTCGTTCAATGTAATAGACTAGTCTAAGATCTAGGTTTATTTATTTTATGTAAATAAATTATAACCGGATTGAGAACGAAGATGGAGACGAAGAATTTAAGACGGATGACCAAGTGCCTGGACGTACTCGAGCGAAAGCGTGCCTTGCTGGCTAAAGCGAAGGCCGACAGACGTCTTGACACCACTGTGTGGTTCTTGATGGGGCGAGAGGGCGACAAAGGCGCTGTTGTCGGACTTGGCGAGGCGGCATGCACGGGCGCACGCAGAGACGGGCGGCTAGACGCGACGCTGGCTCCAAAGACACGCGCCAAAGCGAGGAGACAAGCAAAGCGCCACAGTGTCTCTGCAGACCGAAATAAGCGATCTGGGGCACAATTTCTTTGGGCAATGTTATTGGGATGACTAGTTTCGACAAGCGTGCGTCTTGGCGCACGTGGATACGTTCTGGGCCACTAGCTACCCGTTGCCGGATGTCGTCTCAAACCTTGACGGAGTTCATTTTAAAGAATTTGTTGCGGTCTAGTGGAAGCTTTTCGAGATGAACGATGAACGCTATGAAGACGATTTTTCAAGTTCAAGACATGACGAAAATTAACCTTGACAATTGGATATATGTGCCCAATGTGTTTAATTTTTGTTTTGATGTTTGCTTTATTTTTCATGCTTATTTAATTTGTTTGAATACGCATTGCATGAGAAATTGTTTTGAAAAATCTCACTTTCGAAAATTACTAAGTATGCTTAAATAATTAATTGACAATTTTATTCCGGATAATAAAATGAATTAATTTTGACCTCCATTGATTTATTTATTTGTGAATTCTTTTGGAGAAATTCCCCCCGCGGGACGACCAAAAGATAGCTTTCACATGAATAAATTCCATAGGATGATTGTGAATTATTATTAGTGGCAACGATGACCCTCCCCACGAGGCTCGTTCAAAATGAAATAATAATTCTGTATTTAATCATGGTTATTATTTAGGTATAAAATTGATATGCATATACTTCCTCGAAGTCCATGTCAATTTTATATTGGTCAAGTGAGAGCCAACTATTAATTTGGAAATTAAAGGTTTGTAACTGTTTTTTTGGTTTGTAACCTGCTTGAATGTGTTTAAATAATGACCCACCCCACGTGGCTTATTTAAGGTGTTTTGAGATGTTAGCTGATGCATGTTCATATTTTTTGATATTTTAATATGATTCTTGTGATCGAAGTATGTGATTTATTTGTGTTAATCTGGATATTGACACACAATGTATGTTTATTTTCAGTCTCAACATGTCCTAACCTTTTAATCCACTGTTCAATATACTTAAAGACAATTTGCTTACTGGTGAAAACTTCGTTGATTGGAATCGAAAACTTACTATTGTCCTTACTGCACAACATCATAACTGGATTCTTGTTGTCTCTAAACCCGAAAAGCAAACTGATGAGTCCAGCATAATGGGTAAGAAAGATTATGCTGACTGGGAGCGTTCAAATGAGATGGCTAAGTGCACCATGCTAGCTTCTATGTCAGATGTGTTACAACATCAACATCAACACTTTGAAACTGCTGCAGACATCATGAAAAGTCTTAAAGCGATGTTCCAACATCAGAACCGTGTGGCTCGTCAGATCACCATGAGAGACTTGCTCTCCATGAAAATGGTGGAGGGAATGCCCGTAAGGGAGCGCGTTCTCCAGATGATGGCTCATCTAAATAAACTTGAGGTACTTGGCGCTGAATATGACATCGAGACCCAGATCGATTTCATACTCCACTCTCTGCCGAAAGGTTTTGAACAGTTTAGGCTGAACTACCAAATGAACAATCAAAAGTTCACGTTGCCTGATCTGTTGCAATCTTTAGTCTCGGCAGAGGCGATATTGGGGCAACAGAGCCAAGCCTTGGTGGCAAACGGTTCTTCTTCTTCTTCTAGGCTAAGGGGTGGTAAGAACATGAAGAACGCAAAAGGCCAAAGCCAAGTGAACTCAAGCATTGCCAAAGACAAAGAAAAGATGAAAGGAGATGGAGGAGCCAAGAAGCCAGCTAAGGGGAAATGTTTTAACTGTGGTGAGAAAGTACATTGGAGGTTGGCCTGTTCCAAACCCAAGAGGAATGGAAAGAAAGGTAATTCTCATGCACTAGTTGTTCAAACTTATTTAGCGGCGTATACTTCCCATTTATGGGTAGTGGATACGGGATCCACTGATCATGATTGTTTCACTTTACAGGGGTTTAAACGGACCCAACAACTTAGTGGGAATGAGATCCTCATCACACTGGGCGATGCTATGAGAGTGGCAGCTGAAGCAGTGGGAGAAGTGCATCTGTCTTTTAAAGAAAGAGTTTTCATTTTAAGAGATGTTCTTTACGTTCCTAGCTTTAGAAATGATTTAATTTTAGTTTCTAAACTTTTTCTTGATGGATATTCGGTTACTTTTAATAAATTTGTTACCATTGCTCTAAATAATGAGTTTATCTGTCATGGAACGTTGTCGAATAATCTCTATACAATTAACTGTGTACATCACGAAATGCATCCTATAACACATCGACTGTTTCAAGTAATAAAAGAAAACGTTCAGCAGATGTGAACAAAACTCTTCTATGGCATCTGAGACTAGGTCATATTAATCCAAAGAGGATCCAAAGGTTGGTTCAAGATGGTTCGTTGGAGTCACTCCAGGTTGAACCATTTCCAACCTGCGAATCATGTTTGGAGGGTAAAATGACCAAGAGGGCATTTGGAGCCAAGGGGAATAGAGCCAAAGAAGTGTTAGAGATCATTCACACTGACGTATGTGGTTGAATGTCGATCAAAGCAAGAGGAGGTTATGAGTATTTCGTTACTTTTATCGATGATTACTCAAGATATGGATACTCTTACCTTATGAAGCATAAATCTGAGACCTTTGATAAATTCAAAGAATTTAAGGCTCAAGTAGAGAATCATAGGGAAAAGAGTATCAAGTCTCTACGATCTGATCGTGGAGGAGAATACCTGAGCAATGAATTTTTGAACTACTTCTTAGACGAATGGAATGTATCCCAGTTGACTGCACTCTGAAACCCTCAACAAAATGGGGTTGCAGAACGAAGAAACATAATTCTTTTAGAAATGGTCAGATCAATGATGAGTTATGCGGATCTACCCAAATCGTTTGGGGTCAAGCCTTGGAAACAACGACTTACGTTCTAAACCCGGTGCCATCCAAATCGGTTCCCAAAACCCCTAAAGAATTATGGACCGGGCGCAAGCCCAGTTTAAGATACATATAGATCTGGGGGTGTCCAGCATACGTGTTGGATAAGGAAGCCGGTAAATTGGATCCACGAACATAATTAAGGCTGTTTATAGGGTACCCCGAAGGAACGAAAGGGTACATGTTCTTTGGTCCCGAAGATCAAAAGGTGGTAATCAGTACGCACTTTAGATTTTTGGAAGAAGACTATATGAACGATAGAAAGCCCAGAACTGAGATTTCCTTAGACAAGCTAAGAGGGCTTACCTCAATGCCAACTGTACAAGTTAACATACCAAGCGATACACTTATGTTGGGAAAATAGGGGTGCCCGGATCTATTCGAGATGATTTTAAATACATATTTAAATTAATCAATTAATTACTAACATGAATTAATCCTAAATTAATTCAACATAATAATTAATAAGCGAATAAACAACATGCGTACACGTAATCCACGTAAATCCTAAGCATGTGGAATCTAGGAGTCACGAGATTACTAACCTCTTGTAGAGATAACTGTTGAGACGATGGATCAACCCAAAGAGCCTTCCCAAATATGTCCCAAGTCCATGAACGCAATCCGGTGGGAGGATTCTCACAACGATTTTAATAAGAGAGAAAACCAAAAATATTTTGCCACCACCTTTGTGGATTTCTAATATTTCCAACACATGGAATTACACTCTCACAATTGAAGTTTTTCGAAAAGATACAGTTTATCAACGTTTCAAAAATATTTGATATTTTTTGTCGACGCTAATATTTTTCCAAAAAATCAACTTCTGTGTTATGTTGGAGATGAAAAAATTATCTCCTATTTATAATAAGGGGGGACGAAATTTTTAAGTCAATTGGGCATTGAGAAATTTCCTTGCTTCTTCTCTAAGAAACAATCTTGAATATATCCAATATATTCTATTTCCCAAAATATCTCCCAACAAAATCTTCTCCTCCTTATTGTTATGGAATTTTTGAAAATTTACTTAATAAATATCCAAGTGGGAGATTCCTTGAATTTAATGAGATAATCTTGTATTCCAAGAATACTTATCTTCATTCCATAACAAAATTCAAAGAAAATCTTTCTCCCTCTTTTATTTATTATTTTCGAAAAAATTGGAAAAATAGGCAATAATATTTTCTTCTCTCTTTCATTAATTGGACTTTATTTTGGACTATTTGAGGGGCCTTTAGGAGAATTAAGATTGGACCTCTAATGGACTATGAAGCTATAATATTGGGCCAAATATTATTCGAGTCCATTAATATTAATTTACTCCACTATAAAATTAATATTGAACTATCCATCTTAACCCATATTACCACTTTACTATAATATGGCTCCAGGTCATTATTTCCTGTGTTTAAGATTATCTTAGTCCATTAATTAATTAAGCCACTGAACAAGATTTATATTAATTAATATCTTTATCCTTGGAGTAAAGACAACTCAACATTATTATCCATACTAGAAACAAATTTCAACTTGCAAGATTTGGTATGATAAAGATTCTGAGCCCACCAAGGGAACAAATCAAGAAAGACGTACTTGCACACAATTCTCCATATTAAATGTCAGCAATCGTCATGTAATTAATAATATTGCCCAAGATATAAGGTATCGAATCACAATGACTCTCTTCCTATCATAAGTCAAAGTAATAGTTATTAATTTCACACGATCCTATTTAAGGACGGAGATTAAGAAATAACACACCACTGAGGTCTAATTCTTGTATATTCAGTACCGAAGAATTTATCCTCCTGTAGGTCCTATTCAGTGCATCCAAATGCACTAGTATAATCTCTTGGTCAAGACAAGCCAATCTGAGTCTTATACATCAACCTTTCATGATGGTTTGTTCATTTCCATCTAGGTTGTGAATTTGTACTTAATTACGAGGAGCTGTTAATTTGATCTTCTGTGATCTGGTATCACCAAATTAACCAATACGTACTAACTTATTGAACGGGTTTGGAATAAATATATATAACATTCATTCATATTTAAATGCAACAATGATTAATAATTTATTTCAGTAAATAAATAATAAAATTCAGTTTGGTTATACAAAGTAAAAACATACTTTTCAGTATAACCCCAACAACTTACACAATCGGAACCTCATCGTAGTGGGAGGGTTGCTAGACAACCCGAGAGATACATGGGGATAAGTGAGTCATCGGACTTGGTCCCCGGTGAATATGAATCGGACCCATAGACATACAATGAGGCAATCCAAGACAAGGATGCAGATTCTTGGCAAACAAAAATGGAAGCTGAGATGGGTTCTATGGATCACAATAAGGTTTGGGAGCTAGTCGAACCATCTTAATGGGGTTAAACCCATTAGATGCAAGTGGCTATACAAGAGGAAAAGAGGATGGGACAGGAAGGTAGATACCTTCAAGGCTAGACTTGTGGCGAAAAGGTACACTCAAAAAGAAGGGATCAATTATGAGGAAACCATTTCGCCTATAGCCATGCTAAAGTCCATCCGTATTCTCTTATCGATAGCTGCACATATCGATTTTGAGATCTGGCAAATGGATGTCAAGACAGCTTTCCTCAACGGAAGTCTTGAAGAAGAAATCTATATGCAACAACCCGAAGGCTTTGTTGAAAAAGGCCAAGAACATCTAGTTTGCAAGCTCAAGAAGTCCATCTACGGACTGAAGCAAGCATCCTGTGTTTTGAACCAATGTTTTGATTAAGTTATTGTTGGTCCCGGTGCAAACGAGTCTTACACGTGTATGGGGGGGGGAATACATGTGTTCAGTGTTTTTAAAACTTTTTCTTACTGAGCTCAGCTTGGGTCAGATAATCCTGAAGATTAGGTTCTGAGAAGCACAGATCGCTCTGAGTCAAAGTCTACTGAGACAGTGATCCTGAGCTGCTTTCAGATACCTCAGATAATCCCAACTGAGTCCTGAGTGTCAGAGATCCTGAGTTGCTTGGATCAGATAACTAACTTACTGAACCCTCAGAAGAGTAAGTTCAGTTTGGTAACTATCTGTTCTAGCTACTCAGATGTGTGGAATGGTTTACCCTTAGTTTATACTCGTTTTAAGCTTTTCTGAAAACCTTCCTGAATGGAATAGTGATTAAGCTGTGATTCAGTTATGCAACTTCAGTAGATTGATTCCAACTGAATATCAGTGAAAAATATGCTTTCAAATTCGAGTCAATGCAACAGTTAAGCACAGATAAAGAAAGCAATAAACAACACATCAATTTATAGTGGTTCAGAGACTCAAGCTCCTACGTCCACTCTCTCTGATCCTCAGAGAAATTCACTAATCACTTTTGAGCTTTCTGACTACCTCGCGTAGTTTACTTACTCAACTCGGCTCTGAGCTTTCTGACTACTCCACGTAGTTTACTTACTCAACCCGACCTTGAGTTTTCTGACTACCTCCGTAGTTTACTAACTCAAACACAAACAAGCTTTCAGACTACCTCTGTAGCTTACTAACTTCTCCTCTAGAGTTTTCTGACTACTCCGCGTAGTTTACTAACTCTTTATAACTCTTCTCACCAACAAACACACTCCAAATACCTTCTCAAGGGCTTGGGGTTTCTCGGTTGGTTTCCAACTAGGATGAGATATCCTTTACAATGAAGTACAATGTAAAGGGTTAGGATATCTCGACTAAGCTTTTGATAAATCTTATCAAGCTAGGCTTAGTTTAGTGAGCTCTCTTCAATATAGAAGCACTTGGGAAATTCTAAGTTTTTCGAGTGCTTTAACTTTTGCGATAATAAGTTTGAGCTCTTGAGTTGCGTATAAATTTCCCGTAACCTTACAATGTAGAGGGTCACCAGTATTTATAGGCATACACCAAGGTCACTCTTGAAAACTATCCGTTGGAGAGATAGCTTCGTGAATTTCCTCTTATGGTGTGTGAGGAACGGCTATATTTAGGGTTTGAAACTCCCTAACACGTTTTAGGCAATAGCCTTTCATGTAGCCGGTCTTCACTTTTTGCAGTCTGGAACTTTTGTACATCTGACATCTTTTTTCAAACACGGCACATCCTTTATTAGTGTCGGTATGGTACGATGGTTGTCTTCCTCCTTTTTGACTTTTGTCTCCGGTTAAAGGTAGACACCTTCAACTCTCTTTTTTTTACAAACTCGAGTTGATATAACCTTAACAACACTTTGTCTTAGTTCCTTTTGTCTGCATGGGAATGTCTTTGGGCAATATCTATTTTCTAAGTAATCGCGATCTTCTCAGTATTGCATCCTTCAGATAGATATTTTCAGTGCCTCGGATCATTCAGGGTTTATCTTTGTGCATTCATGACATTCTTGAGTCTTGATAATTCTTGTGCCTTGATATTCTTGATCTTGATCTTGATCTTGCGTCTTGAGTCTTGAGTCTTGAGGTCTTCCGAGTCTTCAACGTCTTCTTGAGTCTTGAGTCTTACGAGTCTTCTGAGATATACTAAGCGATATCTTGAGTCTTCATCTTTGAGTCTTGATTTCCTCGAGATCATCTTGAGTCTTGATATCTCGATTTCTACTTTGAGTCTTGAGATACTCGATTTCTCCTTTGAGTGTTGATTCTCGATTTCCTCTCGAGTCTTGAAACTTAAGTTTCATCTTGAAACCGGTTCTTGGAGCTTTACATCTTGAGTTCTTCAGAGTCTTCAGAACCTATCCTGATCTATATCTGCTGACTATACATTTTGCAGATAACATCCTGAATACTCTAAAACTGAATCCTGACTCAACTATCAAGATCATTCTGAACATGTCATACTCAGGGGTTTTGGGATCTTAATCAAAATCATATACCTTTTATTAAATTCATCTCCCAACAATTTCCCCCTTTTTGATGATGCCAAAACCTATCTTGTTACAAACATATAACCTATACTCAGGTTTCAGTTTATCCTACTACAAGATTGGTTATGTCTCCCAATAATTTCCTAATTCAGAGAATCTCCTAATAATTTCAGAGAATCTCCTAACAGTTAATCTTTCTACAATTTCTTCAGTAATGAATCTTCTTAAATAGTTCATCACCAAATACTTAAACAATTTCCCCCTTATCAACATACAAACAGTTCAGAGACATTCATTCAGCATATCAAATATAAAAGACATGTAAATAAGATAATGAGATATTATCTTTTGAGCATAATGATAAATCTTCATTGATGATTGGTTTGAGTTACAGATTACAATGAGTTTATCAACAAAATCAAAAAGACAAAAATTTAAAGATTACAGAATCTTCTGAGTCTTCAGTCTTCAGATTTGGCTCTTCAGTCTTCTGCTCTTCAGTTTGCTTCTACCTCAACTTCATCAGCGGGCACCTCCAGGTCGAACATTCCGAAAAATCTCTTCTTCAGCTCATTTCTCTCCTTGATGATATCCGGATTGTTTCCTGTTAAACCCAACTGACCAGCATACTGAGAAATTTCTTGAGTAATGGCCTTCTATTTCACCAAGCCATTACCAAGTCTTGGAGGAGGATAGGAATATGGACCGGGGGCTACTATCTGCACCTCTCCTTCATCCGCAAGGTTAATCCAGCTTTGGAGATATTTTGGATAGAAGGTTAGGAGATATTCAATGAATGCTTCATTCTGATCTGAGCTTTCCCCTCTCCACTCCCTGAGCACATCATAATAGAACCAGAAGGTTCTCTTGACCTCTTCCCACATATCGTTGAGTTTGATAGGCATCCATTTATCAACGTGGGGCCACTTCAGTGCTTTTGATGTCTCTCTCCTTTTGCTCGCAAACTTCTTGAATCCACTCCTTCGCTTCAGCTCCTCTTCAGTCTTCTTTCTTATCACAGGCACGCCTGAGACTGAAGCGGCAGCTTTCTTAGCTTGTTCTACCTGGAGTGTCTTCAGAGCATTCCTCGTGTTGAAGACTTTCTTCTGAGGTTGAGACTCAGATTCTTCCGTTTCTTCATCATCCAGAATCAGCTTTCTCTGGATTGGCTTAGAAGCCTTCGCACGCTTGCTTTCAGGTTGAACAACGCCCAAGGCTTTCCTCTTCATAGGCAATTCAGCAGCAGCCTGGCTTGTTCCAACCTTAGTTCTAGCACTCAGTTTCTCTCTTGCAACATCAAGCATGGTTTGCTCAGAAACTCGAGTGTAGATAGGCTTCTCCACCTGAGCGAACTTCATCTTGTCAGTAGCTTCGACTTCATTTAAGGCTTTGGATAGATTATACATTTCAGCATCTTTCTGAGCCTTTTTCTTCAAAGTACGTGCCAATAATTTCCTGAAGTCTTCACCTTCCTTTTCCCCCTTCTTGGCACCGTAATTTGGAAGAAGTCTGGAGAGTGCTGTGTCCATGTGATATTGCTCTTTGCTCACACAGCGAACCTCTCCTGCTATCTGATCTTGTTCGTCTTCCAGCCTCCTGAGATGGTTCTTGGCCACAGAAAATTCTTCAGATAAATGGGCAAACTGGCCAGAGAGTGCTTCTTTAAACATCTCTGTCATCTTGGTCATGAGCATTGAGCTCATTTCCTCAACAGCAGATTTTATCATTACTTCATTCCTCTCTGCCAATTTCACCTCTAGAAATGCAGTTGACTCCTGGTGCTTCTGTTTCATTTCAGCACTGAGCTCAGCCTTGACTCCCTCCAGCTTTTCATTCAGCTTATCTTCCATGGAGGTCATCTGTGAGGTCAGAGTGTTTTGGATTAGCACCAGCTCTGAAGAGTGACTAAGACTTTCCATCTTCTGAGCTTGGTTGGCCAATGTTTCTTCCATCTGAGCAATCTTGATCATCATTGGCTCAACCTTCTCAAGTTTCTCCATCAAGGGAGTGAGGTCAATCTCAGGAACCTTCTGCACCTCCTGTGCTGATTGATCATCCTGAGCTTCAGCTTCATCCTGAGCTCTAGTCTCCAACTGAGCCTCAGTCTGTTTATCAAATAATTCAGAATTAAAGATAGAACTTTCAGTAACTTTGGCATAATTGTTAATAGTGCCAAAATGTACCTGAAGAGTGCTAGCTTTAGTCTAAGGTTGACCAATTTCAGGTTGATCAGCACCAGAAGTTTCCTTCTCCATCTGAGACTGATCCTCAGCATCTCCCTATTGGTCCCCATCTCCATCTTGAGATTTGTCTCCGCTGCTAGGGGCACCAACTTCAGTCGCTTTCCTCTCAGCTATCTTCCTCTGAACCAGCTCATCAAAATCGGAGTTTTTCATCCTGAGCTTTGTCCTCCTGAACCCTGAGAAGTCGGTCAGGAAGGCTGTCTCCTCATTCCACCAGTCTTCCCCTCTGAATGCAGCAATATCAAGCATCTCGGGAAGAGTCTGATTGAGGATGAACACAGTCGACCTTAATCTAAAGAAGACATCTTGCAGATCAGGGTATGAGCTGAGCTCAGGGTAGTGGTCAAGAATGAACCGTTCCCCCTTGCTCCTCCATTCGCCTTCTTCAGCCTCGCCCTTCTTCCATCTCGGGCTCTCTGGTTCAGTTGAAGCATCAGCTGAGGGATCAAGAAGTAGATCACTCAGGAGCTCATCAAGAATAAGCTGCTCCTGAGTCTCGGCAGCAACTGAATGTTGTGCAGTCAGGTCCTCAGTTTGCATCTGAGTGGGTTCTGAGGCCTGAGCTGGCATATCCTCAGATTGACTCTGAGTTGGCTCTTATGTTGTCTGAGCCGGCACTTCTTTGGTAGGAATCTCTGAGGCCTGAGTTCCTTTGAAAATTTTCTGAGAAATTTTATCTGAGCTGAGCGATGTCTCAAGCACCTCAGAGAAGACCTGCTCCCCAGTCTGTTCTTGTGCCTTAGAGATAACCTGAGCCAAACCGTATATAGTGGCGAATTCTGAGCGGTTTGGCTCTTAGGTTGAATCTCTTCAGAATCACTGGAATCTTCATCGGTGAGAACCACCAATCTTCTGCGCTTGGGAGCGAGGGTTTTCTGCATCTTCAACTTCTCACCCTCCTCCTTCTTTGCATCCAACAAAACCTTCCCCCTGGTTTGTTGGGTCTCTTTTTCAGCAGCAGCAACCGGTGATTCTGCTTTCTTTTCCTTCTTCCCCCTGATGGCCTGCTTCTTCACAGCAATGGGCTTGAAGAGCACCTTGGACTTGGGGAATGGGGTCGAATTGGCGAAGATATCCTCCTCCTCTCTGCACATCTCCAAAATAAATGCTATTTTGGTTGCATGGTGGATCTTGCCTTTAATCGATATCACCCCATTAACTTTCTTTATGACCTTGGCTTGCTCCGTCACCGTCTGAATCAAGAATTTCAGCCAGTTGAAGTCAGTGGTGGGAGAAGCCTCGATTGCCGCCATCAGTCTGAGCTTCGGGGTACTGATCTGCTCAAAACTCCCCGCAAGACTCATGATGCATTTGCTCACAATATCCATCAAAACACGATATTGTGGCTTCAAATGCCTTTTATGCAGTGTAGCCTCAAAATTTCACAGGATTCTCAGCAATCCTATCTAAATAATCCTGCTCTCTACCCAACATATACATAGCAGGGTCCTCTCCTTTATCACAGAGCTCAAAAACATCATTTAAATTCTTCGGAATAATATATAATTCCCTTTCAAAATTGATGTATTTGGATGAATGCTCTAGATGTGATACGATAATCGAAGAATGCATATCATCCTCTTCATCTATCCTCAAGTTACAGATGAATTCGATTACCTCTTTTGCGTACTCCTGGTCTGGTCTGCTTGCGACTAGATGGGTGAGTTTAGCCAGTCGAATCATATGCAGAGCCTCCTCTTCTGGCTTTGAGTTGGTTGTGCTATCGAGTGAGACAACGAACTCGTACCAAGGCTTGTTGGTTTCGGCTAATCTCTCGAACAAGGTTGGGGCCATTTTAGAGATTGATTGAAGAAATGAAGCTTTAGGTTTTGTAGATTTCTAGGCAAAGGGAATTTTTAATTGCAGAGGATTTGGGAACGAAGGGTTTGATAAAAATTTGGCTTGAATGGCTTATTGGGGTATAATAGTTTCCAGATCATGGGGAATCGCGTTGGTTAGGTGAAAAGCAATGGTTGAGATTAATCTCCGATTAATCGGGTATACGAATAGACGATCTCCGAAAAGTAAGCCGCCAAAATATCCTCATTGGTCATTAATGTAACAGAGCATTAAATGACTGTTGACCTTCTTCGGAATTTAAAACGATCCCGCCCAAAAACTTTCCTTAGGGGTTTTGTATTTATTGCAAATGATTACTGAGCTTTACTTAAGCAATAAATGAGTCGCATGAGTCATTACTTCTTCAGACTAATTTATCTCTATCAGTCTTCTTTGAAAGATCGACCTTGATAAAATGTCGATTATAATCTTTAAATCTTGAATGGGTTCAAGATAATCCCGAGTCTTGACCTTGATGCGTCGAGTTTCACGAGACTTAGTTCAGTATTTCCATTTTATCCTGAGCTTCTCAGTAAAATTCTGAGTAACCTTCATGCATCTGAAAACCTTCAATTTTTCAAATTTTACTCTAAACACCTGGATCTAACATCCCTAATTCAATCGAAAGTTCACGAAATCTTGATTCAAACCCAAAGGTTTAGTCAAGATATCGCTCTTTAACTTATCGGTATGAATTTTCTCCATCCTTATGTCCTTTTTCTCGACATGATCTCCGATGAAGTGATGTCCGATATCCACATGCTTGCATCTCGGTGTATGTAATCTGGGATTTTGTGAAATAGCAATGGCACTATTGTTGCCACAAAATATTGGTACTTCATTGGCTACAACTTTATAATCCCTTAATTGTTGTCTGAGCCAAAGAATCGAAAGCACAAGACTTCCTGCGCAATATGTATTCACCTTCAGATCTTGGTTTAACTTTTTGAGGTCTGCATTCATCGAAAACCAAGATATCGACATTTCCTAGAAATTGAAAAGTTCTGTAGTGGACTTCCCACGATTCTGAAACCTCCATAATCGACATCCCCAAAGTAACCGTTAATTCAAAGGTTATCATCACCGGATACCATAATCCTCTATTCATTGTGCCTTTAAAATACTTGATGATTCTTTTGGCGACCTCCATGTGACTAGCCTTAGGATTAGCTTGGTATCTTGCACATATCCCAACAACAAATGTTATATCCGCCTACTTGTGTGAGATAGAGCAATGATCCAATGATTCCTATAATCGTTATGACTCAATCGATTTGCCTTGAATCGAGATCCATCTTGTAGTTAGTATTCATAGGAATCCTAATCGCATTGCAATCTGCATACACCATATTTGGCAATCGGATCTACGGTGTACTTTGCCCGGTTGATGAATATTCCTTCCTTTGATTGTTTCACTTGAAGACCTAGAAAGAAATTCATCTCTCCCATCATTGACATCTCAAACTTGCCTTTCATCGTTGAAAACTTTTCACATAAATGATGGTTTGAGATCCAAAAATGATGTCATCAACATATATCTGAACCCAAGAAGATATCTTCCCCATCTTCTATCCCGAACAGAGTTCTATCAACGATCCGCTTTGACAAAACCATGGTCAAGAAGAAAAGAGAAAGAGTATCATACCATGCTCACGGTGCTTGCTTGAGACCATACAAAGCTTTTCTCGAGCACATAAACTTGGTCATTCTGTTTTGAAACCGGAGGTTGTTCCACATAAACCTCTTCTTTAAGCACACCGTTCCTTCGAATGCATTTTTCACATCCATTTGATAGGCTACCCGAACTTCATGTGGGCAGCATATGCAAGAAACAATCGATGGCTTCTAGTCTTTGCAAGCAACAGCAAAGGTTTCATCATAATCCAAGCCTTAACTTCTTGGGAATAACCTTGTGCAACTAGCCTTGCTTTGTTTCTTACAATGTTGTTGTTTTCATCTCTTTTATTCTTAAAACCCACTTGGTTCCAATGACATTGTGCTTTCAGTCTATCTACTAGCTCCCATACTTCATTCCTTGAGAATTGATTACTCATCTTGTATAGCGAAGAATCCAACGAGAATCTTGTAGAGCTTCACTAATCTCGGTAGGTTCTTTCTCCGATGGAAAGCAGCGAGAATAGTGCACTCTCACCATGGAACCTTCTTGTTTTTAACACCTTCAGTTAGATCACCCACAATCTAACTTGTAGGATGACTATCTAACCATTTCCTTCTTGATGTTCCCCCTTCAAGAGTATCCTCAACATTTTGAAATGTTAGGTTCGATTAATTCGATGGCTTCGGGGAACAATGAAAAAGGAAAAGGGAATCATCTTCCTCGGGAAATTCTATTGAGAACATTGTCGAGACATTTGTTCCCCTTTGGTTGATAGATTAGAAATTTGCCTCGGTTGTGACCACATCTTCATTGGCATTACATACACGAGTCCGAATCGGTGTCTGCTCAGATTGGTCACCTTTTGAGTGTTGGTTTTCCGAGTCTCACCATCCTGAGTTCCATCCTCGAACTTCTTTATTCGAGTCTGAGTCACTCCAATCATAGATAGTGACCCACTTCTTCTTCGAGAGTTCGATGGATGATTTGTCATTCTTTTCAGGCTTAACTGGTGATCCTCTTAGTCGATTCTTATCATGTTCTGTTTCTTACGAACACAAGTAGATTCATCAAAAAACAACATGAGGTGTTTCCTCCACAATAAAGTCCCCTGGGTTGTAAACTCGAAAGCTTTCTTGACTTGAAATATCCTAAGAATATTCCTTCATCGACTTTAGTATCAAATGTTTTCAAGTGATCTTTACCATTATTGTGTATGAAACACTTTCCACAACAAACAGACGAAAGAAAGAAACAAGAGGCTTCCTTTCATTAAGAAATTAGAGCTCATAAGGTGTTTTTTGCCTTGACTCTTAGTCAACATGGATTTGTTACGAGTAGCATGCAGTGTTGTGACTTCACCCAAAATCTTTTAGGAATATCGACTTGAATTTATCATTGTCCTTCGCGAACTTCTTTCGAGTCCTCCCTCCTTCTTTCAAAGAACACCCAGGTTTGTTGAGGGTTCCTTCTGAGGTGATGTTTCATGTGAAATTCCATTTCTTTGCAAATAATCGATATGATATGATTTATAAATTGATTCGCTTTTGGATCTGATTTTGACCACACTCGGTTTTTTCTCAATCATGAGCCTTTTCATGCAGCGCAAACTTTTATTTGAGTCTCTTTCTTACTGAGTAAGAATATGATCCAAGTATATCTTGAGTAGTCATCAACTACTACCAATGTATATTTCCTGCCATTAGTGCTTACTTTGGTGTTATAGGACCAAAAAGATCCATATGCACTAAAAGCTGAAGTATTCTGTCAGTAGAAACATCTACTTTGCTTTTAAATGATGCTCTTATTTGTTTTCCTTTCTGGCACGCATCACAAATATGTTCCTTACTGAACACTTCATTAGGCAACCCTCTCACAAGAGCTAATCTTGCAAGCTTGTTCAGGGTTTTGAAATTTAGGTGATTCATTCTTTTATGCCATAACCAACTGGTATCTGTGGAACTTTTAGCAACTAAACATGTATCTTTAGGAGTTGAACTCCAATCAGCAAGATACACATTCCCTTTTCTTGTACCATCAGTAATACTTTTTCTGATGTATCATCTTTCACAAAACATAAGTTCTTAGAGAACTCAACATTAAAACCTTTATCACAGAATTGGCTAATTGAAAGCAAGTTATGCTTTAATCCAGATACATATGAAACACCATGGATATGAACTCGAAGTCATTTCCAAAGTTCCATATCCTTGATTATCCCCCTTGAGTTATCTCCAAAAGT
Organism: Stenogyne calaminthoides; assembly: GCA_037126765.1. Taxonomy (NCBI): domain Eukaryota; kingdom Viridiplantae; phylum Streptophyta; class Magnoliopsida; order Lamiales; family Lamiaceae; genus Stenogyne; species Stenogyne calaminthoides. The sequence continues at coordinate 9,720,025 of JBBCBC010000006.1, forward strand.
GATCTAAGGGCCTCTTTGTTCAACATATAGTCAATTGAGTATCTTCTTGAATCCTGTCATATGTCTTGAACATCCACTGTCAAGATACCATACATCAGGGGCCTTTTCATCTCTGCTCATCAGTGCCATGTGATTTTTAATCAGCTTTGTGCCCTTGTTTTCCTCCTGAAAAATAGATCAATTCTTAGGTACCCAGTTTGTGTAGGGTCCTACAAGGTTAGATGTACCTTTCGGATCCAAATCTGCCCTGACAACTCTAATCACTTTAGAGTGGCTAATTTGTCTTCCATAAACATCAACATACACATTCACTACTCTGGGTGCCTTAGCGGTCTTCAATGTATGTGTCTTTTTTAGCATGAACATGGGCTTTTGAATTCTTCTTTGGTTCAGCCTTTTGTTGGATCATAGGCTTTTTTGCAAAAGCCGGTCTAAATCTTTGATGACTTCGGGTTTAGGTAACCTTTACCCTTAAGCAAGTGGGGTTCAGATCGAAATGGGTCTTTCGAGATATCTTTGAGGACTCGGTCTCTTGAACAGAGAATGTCTCTGCTTTGAGTGTTTCTCATCCGAGGATTCCTCGATGGTTCATGTGGAGCCTTTCAGGTTAGCATTCTTAACTTTGAGGCTTTGAAGTACTTGCTCGAACTTTCCAATCGAGTGCTCGGGTTTTCTAGCCTTCACGAGGTTTGGGCTTTCCAACCCGATCATTAGGTTTTTTATTGAGACCATAGGTCCTTTTCCCTTGTCTACAACCTTGGGCATTTCTTCAGTTTGAAGTGTGGGTGCCACTGGTTTTACAAAGTTTATCTTCTTGCTACTTGATGCAACATTTAGATGACCTTGTGAGGTTCCCCCTGGAATGTATCACAATCCAGATTTTATAGTGGCAGATCTCTGGTAACTCTGAATTTCATCTATTACTTTAGATGCAGTATTCAATAGAGTTAACTTCTTCTGTGCACTATCCTCACAGTTCTGTAGAGTTTCATGCTTCTCAGAGAGGTCATTGAACTTAGTCCTGATTAGCTGAATCTCTTCAGTGGATTTCTCTAGCTTTTCAGATAGGGTCATTATCAACTTCTCTTTCTCTGAGAGTTGTACTTTCAGAACATCCAGTTCATCAGTAGCTCCCATTAATTGAGAAGTGATTTCAGTATTGCTAGAGTCTTTCCATTTTAGATTTTCAACTTTCAGTTCCTTATTCTGCTCTTGAGTTCTATTTAGCAGTTCTTGTAAAACAGCATAGTCCTTCATCAGATTCTCAAAAGAATCCATCAGGTCAAAATGACTGTTTTCAGTGGAACTTGAAAACTCTTGTGCTAGTGTAGGAGCAACAACAGAGAAAGAAGAGTTTACCTCCTCAATGGCCATCAGACAAATGTCATCACTTTCACTGTCTGAGAATATCTCATCTGAAGAGCTAGATCCCTCCTCAGAGTGTTCTTCTTCTGCAACCATGGCCTTTTTGCTAGAGAACATCTTGTCTCTTTTAGCTTGCCTTTCTATTCTCTCCTTAGCACTCAAATCTGGACAATCATACTGGAAGTGACCTTTCTTTTGGCAATTATAGCATCTGTTGGTATCATCATCCTGATCACTTTCTTCTTTGGACTTGGAGTCCTTCTTTCTGGATGAAGATCCCTCAGCTTTCAGGTCCTTCTTCTTCTCAGTTGATCTGTCCTCAGGTTTCTTCTGGTACCTGTGGTTCCTGTAATAGTTTTTGTATTTTCCAAATCTACTATTAAGTCTTTCAAACCTCCTTGCCATCAGTGCTAGCTTTTCCTCAAGCTCATCATGATTTTTGGCACGGGGGTTCTTAGACTCTCTAGTTTTACAGGTTTTATCTTTGGCTTTTAAAGCCACATTCTTACTAGATGATGAATCATCTTTGCTGTCAGCCTTTTTGGATTTCTTATCAATTAAAAATTCATAGGCCTTATTTCGAGAAAACTTGTTGGTATGGCGTTGAATTAATGTTCTTGGTGTTTTCAATCACCCGCTTGCATGAATATCTCATTTCTTAGAAAGACCTCTAAGAATTTTCAATGCAACTTCTCTTTGTGGATATTTCTTTCCAAGTGCATTTAGATCATTCATGATCTTTAGTGAATCTAACTTCCAATTTGTCTATTGAATCACCATCATCCATTTCAAAAACTATCAAACTTTCCAATTGCCACCGAAAGTTTGTTTTTTTTATATGATCTGTGCCTTGGCACATTCTGACTAGTGTATCCCAAATCTCTTTAGCAGATATTAAGGAGAGATCATTCCCATCACACCATCATCAATTGATCTTGATAGTGTGTCTTTAGCAATGTAGTCTAGATTGACTAACTTTCTCTCCTCAGAGTCAGGTTGGTCATCGGACTTAGGAAATTCTACTCTAGGATCAATTCTCTCATCTTCATTCCTCCTCGATTCACCACAATGAAAATTGGAATGGTCCTGAGACCACTCTCCACATACGCCATGTTTGGAATACAGGTGAGCCTGCATTCTCAGTCTCCATAAATCATAGTTCTCCACTGAGAACATGGGAAGTTTTTTAGAAGACATTTTTATCTGATCTTTTGAAAAGAAAAAAAATCAGCAAATAAGATCAGTTCAGATAGACCACAAGTATTTTTAGAAAATAAAACTTTGGTCAACAAAGCAGGTGGTCAAGTTGAACCACTGCTTTGATACCACTTGTTGGTCCCGGTGCAAACGAGTCTTACACGTGTATGGGGGAATACACGTGTTCAGTGTTTTTAAAACTTTTTCTTACTGAGGTCAGCTTGGGTCAGATAATCCTGAAGATTAGGTTCTGAGAAGCACAGATCGCTCTGAGTCAAAGTCTACTGAGACAGTGATCCTGAGCTGCTTTCAGATACCTCAGATAATCCCAACTGAGTCCTGAGTGTCAGAGATCCTGAGTTGCTTGGATCGATAATAACTTACTGAACCCTCAGAAGAGTAAGTTCAGTTTGGTAACTATCTGTTCTAGCTACTCAGTCGTGCGGAATGGTTGGCCCTTAGTTTATACTCGTTTTAAGCTTTGCTGAAAACCTTCCTGAATGGAATAGTGATTAAGCTGTGATTCAGTTATGCAACTTCAGTGGATTGATTCCAACTGAATATCAGTGAAAAATATGCTTTCAAATTCGAGTCAATGCAACAGTTAAGCACAGATAAAGAAAGCAATAAACAACACAACAATTTATAGTGGTTCAGAGACTCAAGCTCCTACGTCCACTCTCTCTGATCCTCAGAGAAATTCACTAATCACTTCTGAGCTTTCTGACTACCTCGCGTAGTTTAATTACTCAACTCGCCCCGAGATTTACGGCTACTCCCACGTAGTTTACTTACTCAACCCGACCTTGAGTTTTCTGACTACCTCCGTAGTTTACTAACTCAAACACAAGCAAGCTTTCAGACTACCTCTATAGCTTACTAACTTCTCCTTTAGAGTTTTCTGACTACTCCGCGTAGTTTACTAACTCTTTACAACTCTTCTCACCAACAAACACACTCCAACTACCTTCTCAAGGGTTTGGGGTTTCTCGGTTGGTTTCCAACTAGGATGAGATATCCTTTACAATGAAGTACAATGCAAATGGTTAGGATATCTCGACTAAGCTTTGGATAAATCTTATCAAGCTAGGCTTAGTTTAGTGAAGCTCTTTCAATATAGAAGCACTTGGGAAATTCTAAGTTTTTTGAGTGCTTTAACTTTTTTTTGCGATAATAAGTTTGAGCTCTTGAGTTGCGTATAAATTTCCCGTAACCTTACAATGTAGAGGGTCACCAGTATTTATAGGCATACACCAAGGTCACTCTTGAAAACTATCCGTTGGAGAGATAGCTTCGTGAATTTCCTCTTATGGTGTGTGAGGAACGACTATAGTTAGGGTTTGAAACTCCTAACACGTTTTAAGCAATAACCTTTCATGTGGCCGGTCTTCACTTTTTTTGCGTCTGGAACTTTTGTACATCCGACATCTTTTTTCAAATGACACATCGCTTATTAGTGTCACTATGGTGCAGTGTTGTCTTCCTCCTTTTGACTTTTGTCTCCAGTTAAAGGTAGACACCTTCAACGGCTCTTTTGGTTACAAACTCTGAGTTGATATAACCTTAACAACACTTTGTCTTAGTTCCTTTTGTCTGCATGGGAATGTCTTTGGGCAATATCTATTTTCTAAGTAATCGCGATCTTCTCAGTATTGCATCCTTCAGATAGATATTTTCGGCCTCCTCGGACATTCCGGGTTTATCTTGAGCATTGATACATTCTTGAGTCTTGATAATTCTTTGGGCCTTCATATTCTTGATCTTCATCTTGGTCTTGCGTCTTCATCTTCGAGTCTTGAGGTCTTCTGAGTCTTCACGTCTTCGAGTCTTGAGTCTTCTACAATATCTTGGCCGATATCTTTGAGTCTTCATCTTTGAGTCTTGATTCCTCAAGATCATCTTGAGTCTTGATATCTCGGTTTCACACTTGAGCCTTCAGATTTCTCACTGAGTGTTCAGATTCTCAGTTTCCTACTGAGTCTTCAGAAACTTAAGTTTCATACTGAAACTTCAGTTTCTTCAGAAACATACTGAGTTCTTCAGAGTCTTCAGAACCTATCCTGATCTATATCTGCTGACTATACATTTTGCAGATAACATCCTGAATACTCTAAAACTGAATCCTGACTCAACTATCAAGATCATTCTGAACATGTCATACTCAGGGGTTTTGGGATCTTAATCAAAATCATATATCTTTTATTAAATTCATCTCCCAACAGTTATAAAGTCTTACGGTTTTGATCAAAACAAATTCCAGAGTTGTGTGTATAGAAAGCGTGTCGGAATTGCCTTGGTATTCTTAGTACTATACGTGGACGACATTCTGCTCATCGGAGACGATGTAAAGGTGTTGTCAAACGTAAGGGCATGACTATCAAAATAGTTTGATATGAAGGACTTAGGGGAAGCCGATCACATCCTTGGGATCAAGATCACTCAAGATCGAAAGAAAAGGATGATAGGCTTATCACAAGCTTCATACATAGATACTATCTTGAAGCGATTCAGAATGCAAGATTCCAAGAAATGTTTTGTACCCTTTAGACATGGAATCCATCTTCCAAAGAAATGTGCCCTAAGACACAAGAAATGTACCCTTTAGACATGGAATCCATCTTTCAATATGCTTTGGCTGTCGAAAGCCTTATGTATGTAATGCTATGCACGAGACCAGATATCTGCTTTGCCGTTGGCATGGTAGCAAGATATCAGAGTAACTCAGGGAAAGAACATTGGCAAATAGGCAATATATAAAAAGAGAAAGAAAAAAGGTGGGCCCAAAAGTGACCCGTACAAGAAAAAAGGAGTCAATGGCCCAAAAGTGACCATGATAGCAACAAAAGCACGTAAAAGTAGCTAAGGACAACTTTTAGCCCAAGATTCTAACAGGTGCATTTTACGTAGGGATTCATCATCGATGTTGAAGGCAGCCTGTGAGTGGGCTTTAGCAATGGCCACTGCCTCCGAGACCGAAGGAATAGTGGTTGCTCGTGCACACGTGTTATAGCTGGGGACTAGAGCAATCGGCTTCTGCTTCTGCTTTGTTCCACAATGAGGTCTTCCGACCTTCTTCTTCGCTAGTGATTTTGCTTCCTTCGGTCCCAAAGGGTCATTCGGATAATGTTCCACTTCTGTCTTCGACTCCGAGGCTGTAGTTCCGTCCCCCGTCTGAGGGATCTCAAAAGTATTAGAGGTAGCAGGTGGGGGGGGGGGAGTTTGTGAAGCCTGTAGTCGTGTTGTGGAAGCTACCTTCTTCCTCGTAACCGTCTCCCAATCCTCTGAGTCTTGGGGCATGTTCTCGTTCCTTCTCCTTTTCCACTACCTGCGTATCATCAGAGGTAGTTCCAGCACCCCCTCCAGGGCCATGCTTCTCCAAGGTCTGCTCGATCTCATCTCCTAATTCCCCATTGTAGGGAAGGATCTGTCCGTGCCCAATCTCCTGCATATCAACATCATTCATCTTACCAGCCACAGCATCAGGGTGTTTTGTGGGTCTAGTGTCCTCTGATTGTGCAATGGTGTTGCTATTCTTTTCCGTAGTCGTCTTTTGAACCCATGTCTTTTGTTTTTGTCCTTTGTCCGGCCCAGGAGGTTTGAATTTGTCCTCTGGCTGATTACCCCCATAAGCACGACAGTTGTCAACCGAGTGGCCAGTGATCTGACAATGAATATAAAATTTTGGATGTTGCTCGTAGCCTACTGAAGCAGTGGAACAATGTCCTGATCTTTCGTACATAATGTTATACTCTTTGGTCTTCCGAAGATCTAGCTCAATTAAGACGGGTGCATAGTGACACATGGTTCTGTTTCATGTATGTTCATCAATGCTCATAACAGGATCCAGGGCTGATGCAATTTTTTCTATAATGGGCACATAGAAGTATTCCATTGGTAATTCGAAAATACAGACCCATACATTCACAATCGGAGAATTCACCTTGTATGGATTGAATTCCGGCACCCATTTTTAAAGTCTGATTGTACCAATTTCCAGGGGCCATGAGCATTTAAAAAAAAAATTGGTCTCGTTCCTTCAGGTCGTCCATATGGATGTTGAAGTATCCCCTACCCAAGGTGACAAGTTTCCAATTTCCCATAATGTTCCAGCTTTTGTCCAACATAGTTTTCAGCTCAGTCGTTGGAATCGGCCTAGCCCCTAACTTCAATAAAATACGTCGAATGACAGAATTTTGCATCTCACGGACCCCTTGCATATTTATCGAGTCATCAATGTTAACAGACAGATATTCACCCTTTCGAACTGGAGCAACCATTGAGGGCTTAAGGGCATGTAAAAACATCTTAGGTTGTTGTGAATCGTGTAAATTCCCAGCCTCCCCAAGAGCCTTAAGACTAGTAGCCTGCCCGGAAGCATTACCAATCAAACCATTCAAACCAACATTAGGACACATCCCAAAATTACCAGAAGCACCCATCTCAACAAAACCATTATTAGCATTAGATAAACCAAGATAATCAGTTTGTGATTACTGCATCGCAGCTGTAACCATGTTAGCAATATCTGGCTGTGCAATACCAGGAGATAACTCGACATTACCAGCAATATCAGCCATAACAAACTTATTTGCAGTACCAGGGATAGAGAAATCGTTACCAGGCTGTGCAAGTTCCACAATCTCCATCAATTCATTCTGAAACCCAGGTTTTGACTCCCTGTTTCCAGCAGCTGTTGGAGAATTAATTGTCCGGATCTATTTTAGATGAATATTTAAATACAAATTTAATTCTAATAATTATTACTAGCATGAATTAATCATATATTAATTCAAATAATAATTCAACAACAAATCATGCATATAAACAGTTCACATAAATCCTACGCATGCGGAATTGCTACGGGTTTACGTGAACTAACTTGTTTGGAATGGCAATGGACTTCTTTGACATGAACACACCAAAAAGCCTTCCCAAGTATTCCCAAGTCCTTGCTCGTCAATCCGGTGGAAGGAAACTCGCGAACAATTAACAAAAGGAAAAATAAATTATTTGTTGCACCACCTTTGTGGATTTCTAATTTTCCAACACATGAAATTGCACTTGGGGATGAAGAAATCATCCCCTATTTATAGATGAGGTGGTGGCCAATTTTTCATCATGGAATATGGAGGAAAAATCTTTTTCTTGATCTCCAAAAAATCTTGAATATATCTCATATATTCTTTTCTCCATAATTAAAATATTCCATAAAAATCCCACCTTCTCTTGTTATGGTTTTTTCGAAAAAACAAGGATAAAAATTCTAAGATTTGGATCTTCTTGAATTTATGAGATATACTTGTATTGGAAGAATACATATCTTCTATAATATCTTTTCAAGAAAATCAAGAAAATCTTTCTTTCCCTTATTTCTTCAAAATTTTCGAAAATTTCAAAATAAATAACCAAGTGGGAGATTTCTTGAATTTAATGAGATACTCTTGTATTCCAAGAATACTTATCTTCACTCCAAAACAAAATTCAAAGAAAATCTTTCTCCCTCTTTTATTTATTATTTTCGAAAAAAAAGGAAAATTAGGCAACAAAATTTATTTTATTTTTAAACACCTTTTTTAAGTTATTGGACTTTATGTTTGGGCTACTTGAGGGGCCTTTAGGAGAATTAAGATTGGACCTTCCAATGGATCTTGAATTATCAATATTGAGCCACAATATTATTCAAGCCCATAAATATTAATTAATCCCACTACATAATTAATATTGCACTATCCATCTTAACTCATATTACTGTTAATATGGCTCCCAGTTATTATTTCCCGTGTTTAAGATTATCTAGCCCATTAATTAATTCAAGTCACTGAAATAGCTTTCCATTAATTAATATCTTTTTGTCCTTGGTCAAGGAACGGTTCAACATTATTATTCATACCGGAAACTAATTCCACTTGCAAGATTTTGTATGATAAATCTTATAAACCTCCCAAGAAAAATCGAACAAGCGTACTTTCACGATTCTTCGATTAAATCTTAGCAATCGCGATGTGACCAATAATATTGCCCAAGATATAAAGTATTGAATCTCATTGATTCTCTACCCGATCATAAGTCAAAGCAATAATTACTAACCACACGATCCTATTTAAGGGATTAATATTAAGAAATAACGAACCACGAGGTCTAATTCTTCCTAGTTAAGTCTTTGAAGAATTTATCCTCCTCAGAGGGTCCTATTCAGTCATCGATCATGCACTAGTGTAATCTCTTGGTCAAAGACAAGTCAATCAGAGCCTTACACTTCAACCTTTCACGACGGATTGTTCATTTCCATCTACGTGAATGGTGTACTTTTAGTTACAAGGGGATTAATTTAATCTTCTGTGATCTAGTATCACTAAATTAACTACAATGTAACACGTACTATTTATTGAACAGTTATGCAGTAAATATATGTAACATTCAATGATATTTAAAGCATCAGTGATAAATAATTTATTTAAGTAAATAAGACAGAAATTCAGTTTGGTTATACAAAGTAAAAGCATACTTTCCAGTATAACCCCAACAGCAGCAACCCTCAATTCAGTAACCTCAGAACCAGAATTCAAAGGAATTGACAAATTTCCAGAAGCAAAAGTCAAGTTCGAACCAACATCAGGATTTATCCTATTACCAGACCCAAAATTCGGAGCATGTGAAACAGAAGCAAGCTTACCAGAATCAGCAGCCTCCCCTGCGCGCACCTCCCTTGGGTTCGCAGCGGTATGCGACCTGACATGTGCTGAATTGACCAAACTCTGTTGGTGAAGGCCATGCGTGAGTGGGTTGTAGCGAGGATGGGTGGACATGCCGAGGACGGTGGAAATCGGCTGCTGGCGCGAGTCCTCCGTCGTAGTGCAATTGAAATTCGAGGTCTGCATATCGCGACCAAAATTCGTATCTGCAAGCAACGAAGCGAGGGTTTTGGGGTTCGATAGAGCGGCAAAGATGCTGCAAAAGGTTGTGGCCATGGCGTCCCACGTCTGGGGGATGGTGGTCGTGAGTGTCCAGGTCGCCATCGGAGGCGAATTTCAGGGATTGCAACGAAAATATTTTCACACAGTGAAAGGTGAAATCGCATGCACTAGAGAGCCCTAGTATATTTTCACCAGGGAAAGAACATTCGACTGCAGTTAAAAACATTCTTAAGTATCTAAAGAGAATTCGGGATAGAATGTTGGTTTATCAATCAAACAGCCTGATTCTCGTCGGTTACACGACTCGGATTTCCAATCAGACTTAGATTCCAGAAAATCTACCTCGATTATTGTGTTTTGCATGGGGGGAGGAGCCATGACATGGAGAATCGTTAAGCAGAAATGCATCGCATATTCTACCATGGAAGCCGAATATGTAGCTGCTTGTGAAGTAGTGAAAGAAAGCGGTTTGGCTCAAGAACTTCCTAGTGGACTTGGACGTAGTTCCGGATTTGCCCAGTACCAACACGGTTTACTGTAATAATTCCGGAGCAGTTGCAAATTCAAGGGAACCAAGCAGATCCATCTTATACGAGGAATCGTAAAGAGAGGAGATATAGAGGTGGCAAAAATCGCGTCGGAAGACAACCTAGCAGATCCATTCACAAAGGGTCTGCCTAAGAATACATTCGAGAGACATGTGGAAGGAATGTGTGTCAAGAGCGTTGCCAATCTGCTTTGAATATAAGTGGGGAGAGATATTATTAGGTTCATGTAGATGACTTTAGATGTCACGTAGAACATGAGATATGATGTACTATACTTAAAAGCAGACTTTGAGTATAAATGTGAGATTGTTGGGTTATATTGGAAAGTATGCTTTTACTTTGTGTAACCAAACTGAATTTCTGTCTTATTTATTGAAATAAACTATTTATCACTGTTGCTTTAAATATGATTGAATGTTACATATATTTACTGCATACCTGTTCAATAAATAGTACGTGTTACATTGTAGTTAATTTAGTGATACCAGATCACAAAAGAATAAATTAACAGTTCCTTGTAACAAAGTACATAATTCACAACCCTGATGGAAATGAACAATCCATCGTGAAAGGTTGAAGTGTAAGACTCAAATTTACTTGTCTTGACCAAGATATTGCACTAGTGCATTATGATGCGCTGAATAGGACCTACAGGAGGACAAATTCTTCAGTACTGAATATAGAAGAATTAGACCTCAATGGTTTGTTATTTCTTAATCCTCGTCCCTTAAATAGGATCGTGTGGAATTAATAATTATTTCTTTGACTTATGATGGGTAGAGAATCAATTTGATTCAATACTTTATACCTTGGGCAATATTATTAGTTACATGACGATTGCTAAGATTTAATACGGAGAATCGTGTGCAAGTACGTCTTGCTTGATCTGTCCCCTTGGGAGGCTCAGAAGTTTTATCATACTAAATTTTGCAATTGGAATTAGTTTCAAGTATGGATAAAAATGTTGAGTCGTTCCTAATCCAAGGAAAAAGATATTAATTAATATGAAGCTATTGAGTGACTTAAATTAATTAATGGACTAGATTATCTTAAACAAAAAAAATAATAATCGAGAGCCATATTAACAGTAATATGGATTAAGATGGATAGTGCAATATTAATTATGTAGTGGGATTAATTAATATTTATGGGCTTGAATAATATTGTGGCTCAATATTAATAATTCAAGGTCCATTGTAAGGTCCAATCTTAATTCTCCTAAAGACCCCTCAAGTAGCCCAAAGATAAAGTCCAATAACTGAAAAATGTGTTTAAAATAAAATAATTTTTTCCGAAAATAATTAAAGGAAGAAAGAGAAAAAAAATTATTGATTTTCTTGGAAAGATTTTATGGAATATGTATTCTTGAAATACAAGTTTATCCCATAAATTCAAGAAAAGTCAAAGATCCTATTTTTTCCCTATTTAATTAGATATTTTTGAAAATTATAGTGCAAGAGGGAGGAGAAGATTTTGTTGGGAGATATTTTGGGAAATAGAATATATTGGATATATTCAAGATTGTATCTTGATGAAGAAGTAAGGAAATTTTCCAATAGCACCAATAAGCCCTAAATTTCGTCCCCCCCTGTAGTTTAAATAGGGGATGAAAAACAATTCCATGTGTTGGAAAAATTAGAAATCCACAAAGGTGATGCAACATAATTTTATTTTTCCTTTTGTTAATTGTTCGTGAGCATCCTACCACCGGATTATTGGACAAGGACGAGGGAATACTTGAGAAGGCTCTTTGGGTTTGTTCGTGTGAACGGGTATTCATCATCTCAACGGTTGTCACTCTAAGATGTTAGTTCACGTAAACTCCTAGCAATTCCACATGCGTAGGATTTATGTGTCTTGTTTATTTGTATGATTTGTTGTTTAATTATTATTAGAATTAATATATGATTAATTCGTACTAGTAATAATTGTTAGAATTAAATTGTATTTAAATATTCACCCCGAATAGATCCAGACAATTAATTCCCCAACACAAACCACACTTTAATCCATAAACTGTAATGTGACATGTCAACTTCGTGATTTAATTTCTCACTCACCAAAATTCAGTTTTTAGATTATAAATACACTACAATAATCTACTCCGAGAGTAATATAATGTTTAATTTCCCAAATATTAAACTTTAAGCCCTCGTTTAATTGGCGAAAGACGTGTGTCCAACACTCTCATTAAATACCAATAAAATTCCAATAAATTTAGTTAATTGGTTCAAAACCTATTTTCCCCAACAGTTCTTCCATTTCTTTCTTTGTTTTCAGGGCCCGCTAGGTATGATTTGAGGATAGTAATGGTAATAGTAATGAGTATCATTGAGGGGTCAATCAGTAAGAGTTATTGATAGCTTTGTTATTGCTTGGTTATAACATGAACAATGAGTACCATGTAAGTTGGGTTGAGTGAGTCAGGATAATATATTGATTATTTATATTCACATTACTTGTGTATCAAAACTACCAAACAACATCAATATAAGTAATTTTCATTACCCACTTCCATTACCTCCATCCAAGCGGGCCCTTATATTTTTTTTTAAATCATATAAAATTGGTTTCACCGGTTAGACGGTCACCCGGTTAAACCATATTTTTGACCGATCCACACTGGTTTTACGTAAAATTGCTTTATATTAATAATTGGCACCATGATCGATTCCCGGTTAAACCGGCCGAACCGATCGGACCTATTAGTTCGGTTCGATTTTAAAAATATTGGTATGTTATGAGTTTTATCAGTATCGATGTGCGTCTCTTAATACTAACATTCAAACAATATAACATTCTAGTCATATTATTCATATAAAGACTTAATATTTCTACATTTGTCTTTCTTTTATAATTTACATGTGCATGAATAGTAAAAATGAAATTGACTATACTAATAAAAAATATTATAATAATGATATTATAGATTATTATTATTTTTTTAAAAATATATTGATATATCTATAACATTTTGTTCTATTATAACACATTTTATACAAGTTGACCAATAAACAAGAGTCTAAAATAAAAAAGAAGAAATCCTAGAACCATAAGTACACAAGTTGTACCAGAGGTCGGAGCCCCACTAAAAACCTTGCTGAGGTATAACCCCCCTCGGGGAAAAACCCCCAGCGAAGGGAAAAAGGGAAACTCCTCTAAAGCAAAGAATTACTTCTAAATACTGAAGTAATCCCTATTCATATCAATATATAATAAGCTACTAATAAAATCAGGACAACCCCCGATCCAAACATGATCAGTGTGAAGCTTAACTAACGAGTCAGCAATAGAATTCCCTTCTCGATACATATGGGAGGCACGAAGTGTAACATGCTGACGAGCATCTGCAAATTTAGGCCAACATGTCTTAAACCTCCAAGGGAGATCTCTCCCGCTGCTAGTAAGAACTCTGACTGCAATCTCACTATACGATTCGACCCAAAGATTTGTCCAACCCCTGGCTCGAGCAAAAATCACTCCATGCATGGCAGCCAAAATCTCTGCATCTAGGGCAACTCCATGCCCTAAAGTAATCGAAAAAGTTGCAACGAACATGCCTCTCGAGTTCCTCACAACACAGCCAGAGTAAATACGGTCCGCCTCCACACTTCCATCAACATTCAGCTTATAGCAATCAGGAGGTGGCAGTCTCCAACGAACAACACTTGTCAGCTTCGGGGGTTTCGGGACTCTAGGAACACGGAGTCTCCGACAGATCGCCAAATCAATTCCCTGCATCGTGCCAGTCTGAAAATGCCGGGCCTCCCGAACCAGACTGAGAATCAAGTTGAGAATGTTATGTGAGATCAGAGGCGAATCTATACATGCTAAAGGTTATGCAAATGCATACTCTTGGCAAATAATTCTTTTATATATGTATATATATTATTGTATTTAATTTGCATATTTTTGCTTCAATTATTTTATCATCCATCAAATTACACCCCTCTTCAATTTTTCCCCTATTCATGTATCCATGTTCATATAAAATTAATGATTGATTCATAAAAACAAGTGTAAATAAGGAAGTATGAGTGATTATAATTAAATTTTAGTAAATTATGCACCACTCAAAATTTTCGCATTATAAAATAAAATTTATCATATCTATATTACATGCCATGGTGGTGTAGATAGGGACGAGTCTAGCCATTGTGGTTTAAATTTTTTGTACTATATATATAAAAAATTCTATATTTATGCTTTAAAATCGTAAAATTTTCTCATTTCACCCCACATGAATTTTAAAATTTTGACGCCTTTACTCAATAGAAAATTGTATCCCCCGTGGGATGAAATTTTGGATCCGTCCATAGGTGTAGAAACGGAAGTATATTGTCAAACCAAGCAATGAAAACACTGGCAAAATGAGTTGCGATGACATTTTGAACCACTTTCAAAATATGAGAACTCGTCGATAACAATTGTAATATTTTTTCAGATTAAAAACTTTTTGTTCGTAACTCTTAATATTATATGTTTTCAAATTATAGATTGTCTATATTTTGTTTATGTTACTCTTTTTTTAAGATCATGCTTTGCATTTTGAATTGAATGATTTTAATTTTTTAATATTTTCTATAATTGTTCATACCCTGTTTAAAATTTCTGGATCCGCCACTGTGTGAGATAGTCTCATATATAAAAGGACTTCATTTTTATATTTAAATCTCACTTTATTTTAAAACATGATTCAAATCATGATAGGCCCCGGTGAAAAACTATTTTGCTCGTGCGGAAGCAAAAACATGTCGGGCGATGCATATAAAAACAGGGGTGAAGGAATGGTGATTCCAGATTTTTCTCTTTTTGAGCTCAAGTGTTGTGTCTTTCTTATAATCGAATGCGTATGACAAGATAAGAACGTAAAGCAGTAAAGAACACAACAATGTATAGTGGTTCGGAGACTCAAGCTCCTAGATCCACTCTCCCTGTTCCTAGGGAAATTCCTTCAAACACTTCCTAAGGTTTTCTGACTACCTCTGTAGTTTACTAACCTTTCTACTTTGAGCTTTCTGACTACCTCTGTAGTTTACTAACTCAAAGCCTCTGGACTTATCACCCTCACGGGCTCGCCTCTTAGATGTTTAACGAGTTCACACTCCTTCGGGACTTATCACCCTCACTCGGGATTGCCTAACAACTACCTCACTTCACCACTCGTTATCTCTTACGAGAATGGGTTTGGGTTTGGGTTTGGTGTTGTCTCCAACTATGGTGAGATTTTCCCTTACAATGGTTTAGCCTCAATGCTAAGGTTGAGAAAATCTCTCTAAGCTTAGGATACATCGTGGGTTTCTTAGATTGAGTTCTAGAACACTCTTTGAATATATGTGTATATCTACAGACTTGTGTTCTAGGGTGGGAATGCTTGACTATAACGCTCTTGGCTCTGTAGCATTTTGTGCATAATCTCCACACTTAATTTGATGGAAGATCTTGTATTTATAGTGTGGATTTGAATGTTACCGTTGGAGAGAATCTCATTCAAATCCATACTATTCTCTGTAAGTTCTGCAGCTTTTCCAGGCTGGTTGTCTTCCTCTCGTTGGTCCACGTCAGCTGGATTCCAACGGCTATATTCCTCAGCTTCAGTGCCTCGGAACATTCAGGATATACTGAGCATTCAGTACATTACTGAGCTTTAGTAGTTACTGTGCCTTCAGTATTCTCTGAGCCTTCAGGTTTCTCTGAGCCTTCAGGTTTCTCAGTCTCATACTGAGTCTTCAGATTCTCAGTTTCTTCAGAAACTTACTGAGTCTTCAGTTTCTAACCTGTTCTATATCTGCCGACTATACACGGTGCAGATAACATCCTGAACACTCTAAAACTGAACCTTGACTCATCTATCAAGATTATCCTGAACATGTCATACTCAGGGGTTTTGGGATCTAATCAAAATCCTTCTTTATTAAATTCATTTCCCAACAAATCACCATAGGTAATTTTGTAGTTGAAATATTATAAAATAAATCATGACATCTTAATATAGAATAATATATTTTGCATAGAAAGTAATAAACATATAAAATTTGGAGATTATTCTAAACAATAAGGAAGAAAGTTTTGGGCATAGATTTATTTATGGCTATGCCATATATTTGATTATGTGGCGGCAAAAAATAAATTTGGATATAAAGCTACTACGGCTAGACTGGGATTCGAACCCCTAATCTCATGGGAAAAAATAATGTCATTTACAATTTGGCAAATTCTTATCATGTTTTAGATTTTGAAAATATGAGTATAAATAATAGTAATGTATAGAAATGCATAGAAAATTGTGGGCGCCTAAAAATCGATAATATTTTAGGGCCTGAGTCGACCGTCTCGTCCTACTCAAGGAAGGAGCGGCCCTGAGTACAATTGCTACAAAAATTCTTGTTTAAAGTCCTAAGTGAAAACCATAGAATAATAAAAAACTTGCATAGAAAGTTTAATAACTAAATTCATAATATGCTCTTATTTGATGAACATCTTAGTTCAATATACATGCTTGTCTTGACTGAAGTATTAAATTATTGTTTGAATACTCGTTTACATAATTTCATGTACTTAAATATGCTTAAAATGAACTTATACTTGCTAAAAACTGAAATAATACTTTTCTGTGAAACTATTAATACTGTACAGTATAACCTGTAATACTTTTATGCGTAATCAGTGATACTGTACTGTGTATCCAGTGATACTACTTGCTTTAAATTGCTTATTTGTGTGAAATTATTATATCTTTACTTGTATAATATAATTAATAAAATATTCCCTCCGCCCCGAATTCAATTTAACATTTATCAAAATGGTCCTTCATGAATTATATTGAACATCTCTAAAGATAGCAATAAAACAACTATATCAATTTAAACTATAGACTCCAAACATATCAATGTTACGCCCACGCCATTACTTTTTTCACATAAAAAACAACTTTATCTCCTTTCATTTTACACCACATGTCATTACTTTACCTTTCAATCCCTAAAAAAAATCACTTTATTTTCTTTAATAATATTAAATAATTATCACATTAATCTCCATGCAAACAATAAATATTCAATTGAAATTGGGACGAAGAGGGCACCTTGGGTGCAACTTGAATTCGTAAATGACCATAAGAGAACTTCAACTAAAAGAAAATATAATCAATAAATATTATTGAATTGTCACTATTTGTTACGTGGTATCTTAAAGATACTATAATTTTTTTTGAGATAAAGGAAAGATAATAACTTAAGGAATGAGATGCTTGGCTTGGCATGAAGGCGATCGTTGGCTGTACTTTCCGATCAATATGACCCGATCCCTTAACTCTAAACCCTAAAGATGCTTGCCTTGGCATGAAAGCGATCGTTGGCTGTATTTTCCAAACTGATGAATTGTGGTACTATCTCTTTGTTTGTTTTTTACCTAATGTTAATCCATTTATATATTTTTATATTATTTGTTGGTCCCGGGGTAAACGAGTTTCACACGTGTAGGGGGGGGAATACACGTATATAGTGATTTTTAACTTTTCAGAAAATACTATAATCAGAGAGTCAGGTTGTCCTGAATTTCAGTCCTGAGAAGCACAAAATGCCCTGAGTCAAAATCTACTGAGACAATAACACTGAACGGCTTTCAGAGACTTCAGATTAGCTCAACTGATTCTGAGTTTCTACAACAGAGTCCAAATAAGCTTGGAGTATATAATAATATTACTGACTAGAGTTGCCCAAACGGTTCGAACCGCCGGTTCCCGGTTCGAACCGTCGGTTCCCGGTTCCAAAAAGTTGGAACCGGAACCGAACCGTGTAAAATACTTTAACGGTTCCGGTTTCGGCGGTTCCGGTTCCAACGGTTCCGATTCCATCCGGTTCCAATGGTTCCGGCAGTTCACAGTTCTGGAACCGTTTTTTTTTTTTTTTTAATCTTTATCAAAATACAAATAAAAAAAATAAATTGAAGTAAATTTAAAGAAGATGAAGCAAAATCTTATATTATTAAACATACAAAATTACAAATAACAAACAACTCAAAAAATTTACATGAAACAATAATTTAATACATTACAAAAATTACAATTTACAATTTACAACTTACAAGTAACATGCTAAATTGCTAATGCTACAAATACAAGTGTACAACTTATAATTACAATTAAAAAAACAAATAATGAAAAGAGGATAAAAAAAAAGGGGCTTGGGCATAATTTTAAATTTTAAACTTAGAAAATTCTAAGTTAGAAACTTAAAATTATGTTGCCTACGTATCCGATTAAAATCAAAGCCCACATAGTTCTCTTACCTTGTTTCTTACCTCAAGACTTAAATCTTAAGAAGATTTAAGCTTCACTTTCGGTTTCGGTTGTGTCGTCGATCACACTATCTTCTCTAGAATCCGCGCTAAGAGCTTCATCTTGTGTTCGATCTTCGGCTTTCACCCAATCATCAAGTAAACATTGGTTTTCCAAGTGCTCAACTGTCAATCTTGAACACCTTTCATTCAAGATATGTCCACCCTAGCTAAATGCTCGTTCGACGGCTACGGTTGAGACGGGACATGCATATACCTCTTTTGCAATCATACTCAACACCGGATAAGCATCTAATCTCCTCGACCACTACTTTAAAATATCAAAATTTTCTAATTCTCCCGGTTGATACTCAAAAGAAGGTGTATTTAGAAAATTTTCAATTTCTAAGAAAACATTTGATTGTGCCGTTGCACGTTGTTGATATCGTTCTTTAGAAAAATTATCTAAACGAGAAAATTTACCATAAAGACCACGACCAAGGAATTGAGTACCACCACGTCCACTAGTACTAGTAGCACCACGAACACTAGTAGAATCACCACTAGTAGGATCAAATTGAATTTTATATTCTCTAAAAACATCCATAAGAACTTGTTTAGATTTTTGGACAATCACAATAGGAGAAGGGGTGTTATCATCTGTAATAGGAAATAAAGCATCATAATATATAGAAATTAATTCTTGCACTCCATCTATTCTTACTCTAGGATCAAGTATTTTAGCAATTATAAACACATCGGGAATATATAAAAAATATTTCATCCATTTGACTTTCATTGAACTAATAACATTATATAATATTTCATTTGGATCACTACAATCTAGAGTAATTGCAACTCTAACACATTGATCTAAAGCAAGAATAGAAGTAGGATAATACGTACCGGATAATTGTGTAGTAGCTTCATTAAAAACTTGCAACATCTCACATAAAGTAGCACATGAATCCCATTGACTAGGAAATAAAGTAATACCACATTGTTCTTGTGCAAAAAAAAATTACATAATGCATTTCTATACTCATAAGATGCACTTAACATTTTATAAGTTGAGTTCCATCTAAGAGCAACATCAAGTGAAAACTTTTTAGGAGTAAGTTTATTAACTACACAAAAAACTTTTCCATCTTTTTAAAACTTTTGATGTCTAACCAAATAACCAAGTGCATGTTTAATAGGAGCAACATGCATTTTTAAAGAAGATAAACCATCTTGAACACACAAATTTAAAATATGACAAAAACATCTTACATGAAAAAATCTACCACCAATTGATGGTTGACAAATTGCAATAAGTTCATCTAAACTAGCCAGATATTAGCACTTGCATTATCAAATGAAATTGAAAATATTTTTGTAAGAATGTTGTACTCTTGCAAAACCGCATTTAATTTTTAGAGCAATATTAGCGGTCGTATGCTCAGTATCAAAACTCTATATGCAATTAAACGTTTTTGAATTGTCCACGATCATCAATCCGATGACAAGTAATGCCCATATAATTATGCTCTTGAAAATGATCACTTCAAATATCCGAACATATAGAAACTTTTTGAGTTAATCTAGAAAACATGCTAGTCATTTCATCTCTTATTTCTTTAGCCATTTTATCAATTTCACGAGTAATAGAAGATCGTGAAAATTTTTTTAACGGTCAAGGATTATAAGCCGTAGTAACCCATTTTTCAAAACGAAGATCATTTGCAAAACGAAAAGGAAGATGTTTAGAACAAATAAGTTTAACTAATTCTCTTCTAGATACCTTAACATTATATCTAAATAAACTAGTAGGATTACTTACTTCCCCACCTTCAGAAGACGCCGTGAATCCACGTAGTTGCGTTTGAGATGTAGTCATTCCCAAGACTTCTTTATGTTTTGCCAACAAGTGTTTTTTAAATGTTCCATATCCACCACCTTTCTCAAAATGATAAACATTAGTGCAATAGTTACAATAAACTTTAAATATATTTACCTCATCGGTTGCCACTTTTTTGAAGTGAATGGTGAATATTTCGGATGCAAGAACTCTACATCTTCTTTCTCCGCCTTGAGGTGGAATGACCTCCTCCACATTTTCTTCGTTTTCATGAGGACCATGTCCATGACCATGAGTACTTTCTTGAGTACCACCACGAGGTTGTTGAAATTCTTCATTTGAAAAAATGGCATCCGCATAACCTGGACCAAGACTCGCTTCTATTTCCTCCACACTCCATGGAATATTGAATTGTGCAGTAGGAGGAGGAGGTGGAGGAAAATCGGAAGTCATCGGACTCTTTTCTTTTCCTCCTCTAGAAGATGATGGTCGAGATGATCCTCCTCTTTTTGACATTTTTTTATGTAATATAAAATATAAAGTAAAGTGTATATAATATAAACTATATACTATAATGTATAAAATATATCAATATAGATAATATATGAAGTATGAACTATGAACTATAATGAAGCTTATAAAGTTAGAACAAGAGAATTAGAGAGATGAAGAAGAATTGATCAATTTGGATCAAGTTGGTGCAAGAAAATGATACAAATGTGGGGGTATTTATAGAGTTTGGGAAAAAAAAAACAAAAAAAAAACGGTAACATTTCATATTGAATCTCGACCATTGGATCAAAAAATGGTAACATTTGACTTAATCTCAACCATTAAATAAAAAAAAAATAGACGATAACCGGCGGTTCACGGTTCGGAACCGCGGAACTGCCGGTTCCAACGGGCAAATCCGGTTTGCAACGGTCATAAATCATAAGTTGTTGATCAGCGAACCGGCGGTTTCGAACAAATTATCACCGGTTCGAACTGCGGAACCGGGCGGTTCTGAACCGACGTTACGGTTTGGCGATAAGGCAGGAACCGAACCGTGTAATACTGGTTTTGCCTTTTCGGTTAAATCCGCCTTCGATTCTGGCGATTCGGTTCTGTTATAACCGCCGGTTCCGGTTCGGATGGGCAACTCTATTACTGATTACTCAAGGGAGTTGATCAGTTTGGCAACTATCTATACTAGCTTATCTAGAGTGCGGAATGTGTAGGCCCTAAGTTTATACTCGTTTTACTTTGCTGAAAATCTTTTCTTAATAAAATAGTGGTTAAGGTTGTGATCAAGTTAATGCAACTTCACTGGATTGTTTCCAACTGAATATCAGAAAACTTCAGGATGCTTTCAGTGAAAATATGCAACAGGATATAATGCAAAACAGAAAGCAAACAACACAACAATTATAGTGGTTCGTAGACTCAAGCTCCCACGTCCCACTCTCTCTCGATCCTCGTGAGAAATTCCTTAACACACTACTTACTACCTTAAGCTTCGGGACCAAACTCAAGAAATTACTAACTTTCTACCACGAGTTTTCAGGCTGAACTACTGCAGCTTACTAACTCAACACATACACAAGCTTTCAGACTGAACAATCAACTTACTCACTTCTTCTCTAGAGTTTTCAGGCTGAACACAGCAGCTTACTTACTCTTTGTCGCGAGTCTTTTTATTTGAGGAATATTATGTGGCTAATTCGGTTACGACTCACAAAACGAAAACATGCACATGTAAATTAAATCAGAAATAAGAAGAATTGTTGACCCAAATACAAGAAATGACTACTCTGGGGCATACCAAGCCGGGGTGTAGTATTGTGAGTTTTTACACATACAATATTTGATACATCTCATGAAGATGAATCATTATGGATGAAGATGATTTGGAGAGTTAGCATCTGAGTGCTAGGGTTTTTTTTGTATGATCTCTCGAATTTTTCTATATCTCACTTCTCTTTAATTTTCTTCGAACCTTTCTCTTGTTCTTTTCTTTCTATTTATAGCACCTCGACAAGCATGAGCCGGTTTGGCAAGCTTGAGTCAGAAAATTTCGGACCATGCAAGAATTCATGTAATATTGCCACGCTCCCAACTTCGCCTTCAAGATTGATCTTTGCACTTGCTTGTCCAGTAGGCACTCTTTTGATCGTCCAAATCAATCTTCTGCTCGATTGCACGCTTTGTTCGCCCCTTAAACCATGTCAATCTTATGTGGAAAAATTGCCCTCATCGAGCATATCTGAGTTCTTCAGGTTGTCTAAGCTTTCAGGTCATCCGAGCCTTTGGGATGTCTCGCCCCTCGGGATATCCGGGATCATCGAGCATAATGACCCCTCTGGTCATCTGAGCCTTCAGGATATCTAAGCCCTCAGGATATCTGATCATCGAGCATACTGATCCCTCAGGATGTCTGAGTCTTCAGGATGTCTGAGTATCGAGCATACTGACCCTTCAGGATGTCTGAGTCTTCAGGATGTCCGAGTGTCGAGCATACTGACCCCTCAGGATGTCTGAGTATTTCAGGTTGTCTGAGTGTCGAGCATACTGACCCCTCAAGATGTCTGAGTCTTCAGGATGTCTGAGTGTCGAGCATACTGACCCCTCAGGATGTCTGAGCATTTCAGGTTCTCTGAGTCCTCAGACTTGACTCAACTTTATTTGATTCCTTCTTCCCTGATCTGCTCTGTTTGACTGACTTTGTCATGTTCTTTTCAGGATCATTTTGCTCGGTCAGTGGTTGAACAACCTTAGTTGGTGAATGGCAAGCAGGCGAACAAAACTTGTTTGGTCGGTGAGCGGCGAGCACACTTGTCCATCGGGCATGATTATTTTAATAAATATTACACATGTCTCTTACGTGTTCGATTAATGCTGATTAATTATATCGAACACAACAATACCCCCAGCCGGGTCGCTTTGTATTCATCATGGGGCCCGACTGTTAAAATCCAATTGGGCCATAGTTGATGTCGTTTCGTATTCCGTGCCAGATTTTCAAAATTGAATCTGTATCTATAAATACCTCACTTCACCGCCTTAAACCCCTTTCTCTTTCCTTTTTCTCTTTGCCTCTGTCTTTCAATCTTTTTCGCGTCTGAGAATTTCCGGCGAGGGCTTCTTTATTCCGGCGAAGGATCTTTCTCAGGTAACCACTGCATTCTTTCTCTCTTTGCGATTATGGCTTCTTGCTCAACTCCTTCTGCTTCAATTGAATCGGACCACCGTAGTTCCTCTTCCCCCTCTGTTGGTAGAATCCCCCGTAGTGACGCTAATGCGCCGGAGGCGAATGTCTCGGATCCTGGGTTTTGTTGGCAAGTTCGGCAGCTTTTTGCCATTCTTTCCTCCGATTCCGACGAAGCCCTAAATGAATTAGATAGGGACTTGGTCCGTAATGATTTTTTGAATGATTCAGATGACGGTTCTTTGCCCCATCCCCAAATTAGGTCTAGGGATGTAGATAATGTTGATATAAATAGAGATGATAATATTGTTGGGGGGGAAATTCTGATGGCTGTGAATGTAACCGAATCGAACATAGGGATAGGCGGCAAGCAAAATACTGAGCTTGATATACCTGTTGGTGTCCCTCATAGTCCAACATATAACGAGTATAATGCTCGTTATAGTTTTGATTGGCCCGAGCGACCTCGTAGGACTAGGGTTGAAAATGAGTACCCAGCGAGAAAAATAGCGAGCATTATTGATGTAGATATGCTCGCTCAGCTGTACCGGAACTACGAAACTCCCAAAGATGTTTTTTTCTGGGTACCGGGGCCTGATGAGCGAGCAGACCAGCCCCCTGAGGGTTGTGTCGCCGTGAATTTGGACACGATGGAAGCTGACCTTCGATTCCCCCTCCATCCGTCTATCACTCGTTTGCTCGTGGAGTGGAATATCACCATCACGCAGCTGAAGCCAAACGGGTGGCATATGATCATGAGTTTCCTGACTTTGTTCGGCAAAATGAAGCCTAGATATTATCCCTCTGCCTCTGAACTTGCTCGATTGGTGCATTTGACCCGTCCGAAGGGTGAACATGGATGGCTGTTCATGCAGGCAAATGCCAAATGCAAGATCATTGAGGATGTGCCGAACAAAATCAGTGATTGGAAAGAGAAGTTCTGGTTTGTTGGGGGCGATTGGAAAAGCCCGACTTCTGGAAGCGAACCAGATGCTCGATTAGACATCTCTACTGACTTCGGGGTGTACCGAAGTAAGTAATTTTGTGTCTTTTGTTCTTCAATTTGAACTGATTTTAACTTACTCTTTATTTCAGGAATCCCAGCTGCGACGGACAAGGAGACAAACAATGGCTATTTTAGCAGCGTTTGGCAAATTGACCTTGAGTCTCGCTTGGAACGATCTGTGAGGACCCTGAATACCACCGAACAGAGGAAGAAAGGAGGCTTGTTCGTGCCCCCTCACCATCTTGTTGCTGTTAATCCTGCTGGTAAGGATTGCTTTTTTGCATTTGCATATATTTTGTACTATTTTGCTCGCTGTTATCCTTTCTTACATAATAAATTGTTTTGTTTATAGCTTTCCCTGCTGTGACTGTCGCTGTGAGTACATCCGAGCATACTGAGATGGCTCGAAGAAAAAGACCACAAGAACTCGCTCGAATTCAAGCTGAGCGGGAAACTCAGCGAGCAAACAGAGGAGAAGCGAGCAGAGCTGGCAGGGCAAGCCGATCATCTGCATCCGGGCTCAGGGAATCGAGCCGACCAAAAAGGACTACTCTTTCAGCGGAGGAGGGGACGAGCGAACAGGCTCCGTCGCCAAAGAGATCGAGGATGGAAACCGGCGAACAGGGGCCAAGTGAACAAGCCCAGACGAGCGCACCAAGCGAATAGGCTCAGACGAGCACTGATGCCGTTAGGGTGATCCGGACCCCTTCTGCTGAGGCGATCAGAATGGCCGCCTCCGTGGTTGGTCCGGTCTCGCAAATTGTTGAAATGGAGGTTGGCACATCTTCTCCTCCTCCTGCTGGACCCCGATCATGGACTCCTCTGAACCTTGAGCTTCGATCCCCTGAGGATAAATCATTCTTAGGATGGGATCCGGCTCGTGCGAACAGGTACATTTCGTTTGCTTTATTTCCTTTTTGGATAATTCTGTTCGCTTTGTCATATTTATTCGCTCGGGTGTATATGTAGGTTGAGCAGGTTGGCGCCCTTGATGCCCAATTTGAAAAACTACTTCTGCTCGCCGAGTGTTCGCAAGGTTCCGGGAATTCCCGAGCATGTCCAAAAGGCGTGTCAGACCCCTGTTCGAGCATGGACTACTGATCTGGAAGAGTCTACTACGGGTCCCACTCCTCTGGAAAACATGCGACTCGGCTTGGTACTCCAGGGCCAATCTATGGTCGTCCTTGAGAAAGTTTATGCTGAGTCTGCCAACCTTCATGCCAACTACTTGGCTCTGATCAGAAATTTCGAAGAAAAGGTGGGCGAGCTGAACAGAGCTCAGGATGAACTGAGGTCGGCTCAGGGACAGGTATCCTCGGCACAAATTGATGCTCGCCAGGCTCAGGAGGATGCCCGCAAGGCTCAAGAAAAATGCTCGCCAGCTCGGGAGGATGCCCGCTGTGCTGTGAGGATGCTCGCCAGCAAAGGAAGAACTCCTCTCTAAGGAGGAGGTGGTCAAATATACGAAGAGCTCGGGGAGGAGATGAATGTTGAGTCAGAGATCTGAAATGGGCGCGAGGCCATGGAAAGTGAGAGGAACGTGCTCGGCCAACAGCTCATCATTGCTGAGGAGACCAATACTCGTTTGGGTCTCGAAAATTCAAGGCTGCACAGTGAAGAATATGTTGATTCCATGTCAAACTTCTCCTATATATGCGCCTTTGCCGATGCCATCCGGTCTGCTCGCCACACGCTCACTGGCGAGCAAATTGCCCCGCTCATTTCCAGTTTCCAGCAGTACCTGATCGACAATCCACCAGATCGCAATCTTCCGATGTCAGACTTGAACGATCTGTGTGATTTCTCCATTCTTCCTGAAGGGATTGAAGTTGATGATCCTATCCTGGACGAGGAAGATGGCTCAGATGTGAATATTGCTGATGTTGCTGGTCAAAATCTCCGAACTGAGTCCGGGTCTGATCAGGTGCAGGCCGAGCAAAGGGGACCTCCTGTGGCCGAGCAAAATGTACCTCCTGGCTAGCATATTTGGACCTAAACTGTCTTTGAAGGAGCTATTCTTTGAGGGGGGCGAAGCACGATTTGTTCGACATTTCTCTCCGGCCCACCCCAATTATGAATTTGCTCCTTAGTGTAATTTTTGTTTTTGCCGAACATATGTTGTGTAATCTTTTGTCTTCTTCATTTTTTTGCTCGAACAATATCTTCCTAACTTGTATAATTTTTGGATTTCTTCTCTTTTGTTCGAACACTTTGGAATTTGAATGGTTGAATTGCATATTGAACCTGCTTTCCTCTAACCCGATTGTTGAGGATGAATGTTGTTGTTGATGAATGATTGATACTTGTGTTGTTTGATGTTAAGCTTTGTTGCTTCTCAGTTTGTTGTTTTTTTAGTTTTTGCCCCTTTTCTTTTGAATGAATTCGAACATTGAGTTTGCCTATGCCCGCTCCTGACTTTTTTCGTTTTTGATTGTCTTATTTACGTTACAATCGGTTGATCGTCTTATTTAGGTGCGACCAGATGGGTTACTTTATGAACCCCCCCCTTTCTTGGTTCTCGATCGTCTTATTTTGGTGCGATCACTTCGCATCTTAGGGCCGTCTTTATTTAGTCATGACCCAAGACTCATCACCATTAAGCTTCTGGTATCTCTGTAAATCGAAGTCGTCTTTTTGCGATTGCCTACCCATTACTCGCTTTTTGCTGCGAAAATCAAAGTACGAACTCGTTCATCAGGTGAACATAGACCTGGGCTCGTTCGTCTTTGTTCGGGTCGTCCGGCTTAGGTGCGACCTCAAATAGGCTTCAACTAGAAAATCTTAGCGAACAAAAATACTTTTTTGCAACACTTTGTATTCTATTACAACCTTTACATTTGAAGAAGACTATCTATTACACAACTATAGACATCAAACTAGGGTTTTGAATTTAAACCTTGTCTTGGGTAGACAAGAACTGGCCTCACCTTGTCCGCGGAATTGATGTTGACAAGCATGTGGCACATCATTCTGTCTGCCCTTCTTTAGTAACATGCTCAAGCAGCAGCAGCATAAGCTTTTGTCCTTCCTGGACAAGTTGTGATTATGCGGGCAGCTGTGGACATGAGCATGTGGCGCGCATACTTGCTCGCCTATAGCAGGCGCGAGCAAAATCTTCAGCTCGCACCATTCTGTCCTCTTCAGTAGATGCCTGAGCATTAGCATCCGCATATTGCTTCAAGTGGACACCATGACATCCCTCCCCTTCGGAGGAGATTTTGGGGATGCATAGAGGACTAGTGATTTACTACTGCATAAGCAGTGAGTAACGTGGAGTGGCAACCATGACTCTGCCGAGCATCTTGAGTTCGCAACGAGCTTCAACCTGTGCTTGGAGTGTCATATGGAGTATTAATCTCGTATCAGGCCAGATGCTCGATTCACCAGAATAATAGCTGAATCGAGTGCTGGATTCTTCGTCTGGAGGCATACTGAACCAACTTTCTTCTGAGAACTATAGTATCTTTCTTTTTTTTTTCTTCTTCATCTGTTTTTTCTTTGTTTTTTTCAGCTATCAATATGCCTCTATTTATAGAACTATCCCAAGCTAGTGCTGGCATAGCTAGTTGGTGCTGGCCTTCTTACTTTTGCTCCCCCTTTTGACATCTGTTCGGCTTTTTGCCAGCTCTTGTTCAAAGATTGACTCGTTCCTTCCCTGGTTGCCACCACTTGTCAACTTATCCTGACACGTATCTTCAGTTGTCAACTCGTTCTGACACGTATCTTCTGTCTTTCGATAGTGCTGGCCAGCATTTCTTTCTTGAAGATATGTGTCGAACATAATGTGTTCTTTTTTCAGGATTGTCTTACTCGTCTTAGCTGAATGACTGATTATGTTCGGCCATTTGTGTTCGTTTCAGCTGCGTTGGCCGATTATATTCGGCCAACTGTGCTAGCTTCAGCTGTGTGGATGATTATGTTCGGCCAACTGTGCTCGCTTCAGCTGTGTAGCTGACTTTGTTCGGCCGGCCGTGCTCGCCTCAGCTGTGTGGCTGAATTTGTTCGGCCGGTTATGCTCGTCATTATTGATAGTATTTTTTCAAATTTGACGCATTCCACGAGTAGGACAATGGGACTCCATTCAGATCTTCCAAATCATACGCCCCGTTTAACAAACATTCCATAACTCTGAATGGATCTTCCCATGCTCGGCCGAACACACCACTTGATACCCCCGTTGCCCGTCTTAAAACCAGCTCGCCCACATTGAACCTGCGTGTTCGGAATTTGGAGTTGTAGAACTTCTCTGACCTCTTTTTGTACATGGCATTTTTGAAATCAGCCTCCGTCCTTCTTTCTTCTAACAGGTCTGCACTCAGGGCGAGCTCCTGGTCATTAATATGCTCTCCAAAAGTCATTGTTCAATGACTCGGAATTTTGATTTCTGCAGGTATAATAGCTTCCGCACCAAATGCCAGGGCAAACGGGGTCTCCGCAGTTGATGTTCTGAAAGTTGTTCGATAGGCCCATAATATTTCGGGCAACTCTTCAGCCCATCCCCCCCCTTGGAATTATCAAGTCTAGCCTTGAGGGTATGCTTGATGATTTTATTAACGACTTCAACTTGTCCGTTTGATTGGGGATAATACGGAGTCGAGTAATGCTTTTTTATGCCCCAGCGAGCACAATTCTGTCTGAATTCACTTCCATTGAACTGTTTGCCGTTATCCGTTACTAGTGATTGGGGAAGCCCAAAATGACAAATAATATTTTTCCAAACAAAGTTTCACATTCTTTGTTCGGTGATTTTGACAATGGCTTCGGCTTCTTCCCATTTAGTATAGTAATCAACGGCAACCACAACAAATTTTACTCCTGAAGTGCCAGTAGGAAATGGGCCGATCAAATTGATCCCCCATTTAGCAAATGGCCATGGGCTATAAACTAACACTAACTTTTCCGGTGGGCAATGAATAAGTGGAGCATGTACCTGGCACTTGTGGCACGCGCGAGCATACGCGAGCGAATCTTTCTTGAGGGTTGGCCAGTAATAACCTTGTTTGACTATTTTGTGCGCCAGGACGAGCCCACCCGTATGGTTTCCGCATACTCCATCATGGATTTGCTCCAGAAGTACACGACCCTCTTCAGGAGTAATACACTTCAATAGTGGAAGTGAGAAGCTTCTTTTGTACAAATGCTCGTCTATGATAGTATAACGAAAGCGATTGTAACTGAGGTGAGTAAACTTGTGCCTTATTCTCGGGGAGAAGTCCCTTTGCAAGTAACTTCGAGTTAGAGTCATCCAAGTTTCGCTCGTGCGATACTTGGGCGATCATAACTCTGGGAACTGATGGCGAACAAGTTGTGATGACCACGATGTCAGTTGTGTTCGTTACTCCTTCTGCTGTTGCCAGGCGTGCCAAAGCATCAGCAAACGAATTACCCAATCGTGGTAATATTTCTATGAAAACTTGTTCGAAATGCTCGAGCAACTCTTTTGCTAGTTGCTGATATTGTACCATATGTTCGCCCCAGACTCAGATTCCTTTGTCACTTGATAAAAGATTATCCGAGAATCATCAGAAATCATCGACCTCAAATTCCCATTGTCATAGCCATCGTAGTCCAAATGATCAAAGCTTCAGATTCTACTTTCATTATTTGTAGGTGAAATCAAAACGGATGGTCATTGTAGAATGTTTGTCCGTCATTGATGAGAACTACGCCGGCCTCGGCTCTTGAACTTGTTGATGATCCATCAACATACATATGCCATGGTTGGTCGATAGTTTGTTCGGGCATTTGTGGATATGTCAACTCGACCATAAAATCAGCCATAGCTTGGCCCTTCATTGCTGTTCGCGGAGCGAACGTAATGCCAAATTGTCCTAACTCCACCGCCCATTTGAGTAATCTGCCTGCAGTGTCGGGTCGGTGGAGGACTTATCGCAATGGAAATGTGGTCAGTACCTCGACTGAGTGATCGAAAAAGTATGGTCGCAATTTTCGAACACTCATTACGAGAGCATATGCAAGTTTTTTCTAATGGAGGGTACCGGAGCTCGGTTTCTTTAAGCACTTGGTTTACATAGTAAACGGGCAAGTGCGTCGTCCCTTCTGTTCGAACGAGCACGGCGCTTTATTGCATGTTCGATGCAAAGAAGATACAGATAGAGTTGTTCGCCGATGTGCTTAAAAAGGTTCGAGTATCCGCAAGGTACGCTTAAATGATTCAAATGCATTCTCGCAATGCTCGGTCCATGGAATTTTCCCTTTTAATGCATCAAAGAAAGGTTTGCATTTGTCCCGCCTGGATATAAACCGCCATTACGGAAGCTAGACGTCCGGTTAACTTTTGAACCTCTTTTCACACTCTGGGGCTCGCATATCAAGCATAGCTTGAATCTTTGATGGGTTCGCCGATCCCCCTTGCTGACCATATCCGAGGAATTTTCTGAGAGTGAACCCCAAAGTTTGCATTTCTTCTGTTTTAGCTTCATATTGTACTCCCTGAGTATATCAAACGTTTGTGCAAGGTGGGTGATGTGGTCTTCCTTGTGTTCGCTCTTTACCACAATATCGTCAATATATACCTCAATTGTTCGGCCTATGTGTTCGTCGAACATTTTGTTCACCAAACGCTGATATGTTGCTCCGGCATTCTTTAATCCGAATGGCATGCGTTGCCAACAATACATATTCTTTTCACTGGAGAATGTCGTATTCTCTTGATCGTCCGGATGCATGGGTATTTGGTGATAACCAGGAAATGCATCCATGAAAGTCATGAGCTCATGGCCTGCTGTATTATCGACCAAATAGTCGATATGTGGCATCGGGAAATTATCTTTTGGGCATGCCTTGTTTAAATCAGTGAAATCAATACACAGTCTCCAAGATCTATTGGACTTGCGAACGAGCACAGGGTTCGCAAGCCATCTCGGGTATTTTACCTCTCGAATCAGTTTGTTGTCAAGCAACTTTTTGATTTCACTATTCATTGTCGTATACTTTTCCGGACTGAACTTTCTGCATTTCTGAATTACTGGAATTTGTGCCGGATCAAGGTTGAGGGAATGGCATGCACGTTTAGGATTAATGCCAACCATGTCCTCGTGCGACCATGCGAACACATCCAAGTTTGCTTGAAGATAAGGAATCATTTCTGTTCGAATTGGTTCAGGTAATTCCGAACCAATGAACACTTCTAACTCAGGTCTGTTCGGGTCAATGTTGATAGACTCCAGTTGTTCGACAGGTGTTGCTCGCTTTCTTTTTTGTTTCCATCGAGGATCTTGGATCGACCCCCGGTGTTCATCATCAATCTCCATAGGTTCGAAACCTATGCGAGGCTCTAGGTTCGGTTGCTCATTTGGCGGATCAATATTCATTAGATCTGGGAGATTTGGGACATGAGTTGCCATTCCAGATTGTGTGTTCGCACATTCTGTGTTCGCACAGGGAGCTGTGCTCGTCAAACTTGTGTTCGTCAAAAGATATTTTGGCGACATATTTGCTCGTTGGCTTGACTCGCCGATCTCCTGTGTTTGCTCCATCATGTTAACAATATTTTGTTTTTCTGGTGCACATGATATCAAATAATCTCGAGCTTTCTTTTGATCCCCTTTTACGCTACCTGTTCCATCTTGTGTTGGAAATTTGACACAGTAGTAATAAGTAGAACATGCCGCTTTAAATTCTAATAAATCCAAGCACCTAGGAACCCAAGTTATAAGTAGATTTTAGCATCGACGATTACAAAATCTAGCATTCTAGTTCGCTCGGATCTCTAGATTTAGAGTTGATTCTAACTCGACTCTAACCTAATCATACCATAGGTCAAGCCATGATTCCCCAAAACCCATAATGGTATGATCACATGGTTCAATATATCTACTCAAGTCCCCAACTTGCTTTTCCATCCGGTGCAAAGTGTTGATTTAACAAAATGTTCGCGATAGGCTCCTAGATTTCGACCGAGGAGGCGGCACCTTCAACCCGGCGGAGACGAAAGCAATGGGTTAAGAGTCATTGTGGGGAGTGATTATACTGCATCGAGATCGTCTTCTGAAAACATAATTTGGTGAGAGGGTGGCGTGCTAGCTGATGTGCTCGCCACTTTCACCTGGTGGATGCTTTGCAAGGCACGCATCTCCATTTTCTTTCGTCTGTTTGATAATGTTGGTGCCTGGTAACATCCACCCACTTGTCCATATTCAGGACGTATCATGTGGATCTCTTGACTTTCTCGACCTCTACCCACAGTAGGAGGCCCTCTTTTGGGTAATTCAGACCTCTTACGTGATTCTTCGGGATCACTGTCAGATGTTTGTTCGGCTTTACGCTTACCCCTTCGGTCTTCAGTTTTCTCTGTTCGGGAGCTTTTGTTCGCTGGATTTTTTAGGAATTGGGTAAGACGATTATCTTCGTATAGCTTCCAAAGTTGGCGAAGTAAATCGCGACAATCTTCTGTATTGTGCCCGATGTATTCGTGATAGTTACAATATTTGGAAGCATTAAGCCGATGCTTGTCCATTATGATTCTTCGAGGTCTATCTAACATGTCCCGATCTTTGATTTGGTTAAAAATTATTTCTGCTGAAACACCCAGAAGACTTCGTAGGGTGTTTGCTTCTGCTATTTCTTCGAAAGGTTTGAAAGAGCCTGGGGGTTTGTACCCCCCTTCATTCATCACTTTCTTCCCAAAAACTTTCTTAGTTGGCACTTCCTGACCCAATCGTGATTGGGAGAGCAATTCTTGCATGACTATGATTTTGGCTGCTCGCTCCCGGAATTCTGAATATGTGTTCGGCCAGTCTTGGTGCATGGCTTTCCACATCTCAGTATTCAAAGTCAGGCCTCTGACAACCTCTTCAACTGGGGCCCCATCATACAAACATTTATCAAATCTTTCGATGTATGCTCGATCTGACTCACCTCTTAGTTGGGAAAAATGCGCCAACCTTTGTTTTGGCGCCGGGCGAGCACACATGGATGAGAAATGGGACAAGAATTGTTGTCCCAATTGAGCGAAAGGTGTGATAGACGCGGCGTGCAAAGTAGAGAACCATCTATGTGCCTGATCACCCAAAGTCATGGGGAAAGATCGACATTGCGTCGTCTCTGTAGTACCCATGGTGATCATAAAGTCTGAATATTTGCTGAGATGGACATGAGGGTCCGACTCAGCATCGAACATGGGGATTGGTGGTCGGGTCTTCGCCACTTTCTCTTGTATTTCGGCCGCCATGATCGCCGGCGATAGTGGCGAGCAAGGTATTGTGCTCGCCCGAGGGTGTTCTTTGGTCGCGGCCAGATCGGCTTGTAAGCCTTCGATGGCTTTCTGCATTTCCGCAAATTTTGTGGAACTAACAAACTTAGATCGGGGTTGTTTCCCATCATGAGGACCTAGTGGGTCATGCTCGTGATGGGGCAGTCCTCCTTTCCAAGTTCGTCCTTGACCACCCAATCGATGATGGATAGACAATTTTGTTCCCGCCAATTTTTGTTCAGCATGCGGATGATCATGGGGATCCGAATGTGCAGGCATATTCGTTGGCTGTTCCTTTCCTGGATCCTATCGCCTATTATTGTCGATTCGGTCTTTGGCGGAGAGCCTCAAACGTCCAAACGCTGATGGTCTGGACCCCTGAGGCTGTTCGTCATCAGACGTGTCATCAGCTTTTTTATTGGCCCGCTTCGCAGCTTTCTTTTTAACTTGCTCGATATCGGGTGTACTCGAGCGTCGTTCTTCATCATCTTGAGGTTTTAACTTGGCCAAGTCTTTTTCGGCCCTCTCTTTCTGTGCTTGCAGCAAGAAAGTGATGGCCTTTGTTGTGGCCGCCGGATCATTGGCAATATCCTCAAGATTAACGGTCTCCACCGGGTCGATCTTTGTGTGAGGCCTACCGAGCCTCTTTCTGTCGTGTGAGGTCGACTTTTGTCCCGACCTCTCTGTTTGTGTATTCCTAGATTGAGGCATTATATTTCTTTTTTTTGCCTCGGCTAACTACGGGTTTGTGTATGGGTTGGTTTTTTGGTACCCTCCTTCTAGCGCCAATTGTCGCGAGTCTTTTTATTTGAGGAATATTATGTGGCTAATTCGGTTACGACTCACAAACAAAACATGCACGTGTAAATTAAACTGTAAATAAGAAGAATTGTTGACCCAGTTCGTCAAGAAATGACTACTCCGGGGCATACCAAGTCGGGTGTAGTATTGCGAGTTTTACATCGCATAATATTTGATACATCTCATGAAGATGAATCATTATGGATGAAGATGATTTGGAGAGTTAGCATCTGAGTGCTAGGGTTTTTTTTGTATGATCTCTCGAATTTTTCTATATCTCACTTCTCTGGGAATTTTCTGAACCTTTCTCTTGTTTTCTTTTCTTCTATTTATAGCACCTTGACAAGCATGAGCTGGTTTGGCAAGCTTGAGTCAGAGATTTGGGCCATGCAAGAATTCATGTAATATTGCCACATTCCCAACTTCGCCTTCAAGATTGATCTTTGCACTTGCTTGTCTCAGAAGGCACTCTTTTTGATCGTCCAAATCAATCTTTCCGCTCGATTTGCATGCTTTGTTCGCCTTTAAACCATGTCAATCTTATGTGGAAAAATTGCCCTCATCGAGCATATATCCGAAGTTCTTGGGTTGTCTAAGCTTTCAGTCATCCGAGCCTTGAGGATGTCTGTGCCCTTAGGATATCTGATCATCGAGCATAATGACCCCTCTGGTCATCTGAGCCTTCAGGATATCTGAGCCCTCAGGATATCTGATCATCGAGCATACTGATCCCTCAGGATGTCTGAGCCCCTCAGGATGTTTGAGTCTTCGATGTCCGAGTGTCGAAAGATAATCGACCGCCAGTGATGTCCGAGTCTTCGCGATGTCCGAGTGTCGAAAGCATACCGACCCTCGTGATGTCTGAAAGCATTTCGCGCTGTTGTCTGAAAGTGTCGAAAGCATATTGACCCTCAGATGTCCGAGTGTCGAAAGCATATCGAACCCCGTGATGTCTCGAAAGATTTTCAGTTGTCTCGAGTCCTCGTGAATGACTCAAATTTTATTTGATTCCTTCTTCCCTAATCTGATCTGTTTGACTGACTTTGTCATGTTCTTTTTTTCGTGGTCATTTTGCTCGGGCCAAATGTTGAACAACCTTAGTTGGTGAATGGCAAAATGCTTAACAAAACTTGTTTGGTCGGCGAGCGGCGAGCATACTTGTCCATCGGGCATGATTATTTTAATAAATATTACGCGTGTCTCTTACTTGTTCGATTAATGCTGATTAATTATATCGAACACAACACTCTTTACAACTCTCACTTCTCCAACAACTACACACTCAAACTACCTAATCAAAGGATTTGAGTTTTGGTTGGTTTCCAACTAAGGTGATATATCTTTTTACAATTAGACACAAGTAAAAGGCTAGGATATCTCTAACTAAGCTTTGGATATATCTTAGATCTAGGCTTAGTAAATGAGCTCTCTTCAAAGATGAAACACTTAGAAAATTCTTAGGGTTTTGAGTGCTTCACAAGATTGCTTGAATACGAATGAGCTCTGGAGTTGCTTTGATTTCCCGTAACCTTGAAATGTCCAAGGCCTCTGGTATGTTTAGGCAACTCTCCAGAAGTCTACCTTTGAAAAATTATCCGTTGGAGAAATAACATCTAGGGTTTCTTCTTTGGGTAACTGATAAACGACTATATTAGGGTTTGAACGCACCCTTGCATGTTTTAGGAAATATCCAGACAAGCATCTAATCACCAATTTCTGTGAACAAGACAAATATCAGTGCTGACATTCTTCAGGGACATGTCACTTTCAGTGTCTATAAAGTACGCTGTTGTCGCCTCCTCATTGGTTGAAATCTTCCTTTGAACAGAGACAAACAAAACGGCTCTTTTAATCAATCACACTAATCTGAAATTTTCCTTAGTGTTCACGAACGTATAACATTCTCTTTGTTTGTACTAAGAATGAACAAACACTATTGAACTGGAAGTGACTAGTTCAGGGTCTTTTGGTTAAGTACAAAACAATCTTCAGGATCTTCTGTTCTTCAGGATCTTCTGGTCTTCAGGATCTTCATTCTTCAGGCTTTTCAGTCTTCAGGCTCTTCTGATCTTCAGTATGTTTTGGTCTTCAGGAATCTTCTGAGATCTTCAGACCAAATCTCTAACACCTATTCTTACCTGAACTATATGACTATACATGATGCAGATACTTCCTGAATCCTAATAACAATTGGAAACCTGATCCTATACTACCAAGATTGTCCTGAAACATGTCATACTCAGAAGTTTTTGGATCTAATCAAAATCTTTATTAAATTCATCTCCCAACATTATTAAAAGTAAAAACTATAAAAGTAAGAATGAAATATTTAGAATATATAAAATAAATTATTGAAATAATAATTAAATTTAAAAATTATATTAACATCATTAAAAAATATATAAATCCAAAAGTACTTTTAAAAATAAAATATAAATTTGAAATATACATGAAAATTATAAACTTTAAAAAATTCTTTTAAATTTAAGTGAAGCTGAAAAATCTACTAATTAATTTTGAATATTTAAATAAAATATTTAAAATAATAATATAAATTAAAAATTAAACCAAATTAAATTCTAAAATTATTAAAAAAAATTGAAATTTAATTCTGAAAAAAAAATCGATTAAAAACTATATTAACATCATTAAAAAATTTATAAAACCAAAAGTATTTTTAAAAATAAAATATAAATTTGAAATATACATGAAAATGATAAATAAATAATTAATTTAAATTTAAGTGAAGCAGAAAAATCTATTAATTTATTTTGAAATATTTAAATAAAATACTTAAAATAATCATACAAATTAAAAATTAAACCAAATTAAATTCAAAATTATTATAAAAATTGAAATTGAATTTTAACAAAAATGGAAAAAAAAGTTAAAACATAATAATAAAAATTAGACCTTATGTTAAAATCCATATATTAATTTAAAATCAATAAAAGTATAAATGATAGAATATAAAGTCTAAAATATTAGAATATTAAATTTAAAGAAATTGTAAATCAATTTCACAAATATAAAATAAAATATTTAAATAATAAATAAAAATATATAAGTTAAAAATTCAACCAAATAAACTTTGATCAATTTAAGAAACATGAATTTAATTTTTTAGGAAACAAAAATAAATATTTTGATGTTTAAAATAATTATATAAAATAAAAAGTTCAACCAAATATTTTAACATTGCAAATTTATTGATTACTTTTAGGAAATGTCCAATTTTTTAATTAGATTTTAAATTACTATATATATATATTTAATAATTTAAAATTTTATTTTGATTTTTTAAAATTATATAATTATTTGAATCATTTTAATAATAATTTTAAAATTATTTTTAACATTTTTATCTTTATTTATTTTCTAATGAATATTTTTAAATTTATTTTATTTAAAAATATTTTAAATTATAAATAAATAAACTTGTATTATTTAATTTAAAATTTATCACTCTTATTTTTATGTTTTATTTTTTATTTTTAATCATATAAATATATATGTAAAATGATTTAAACATAAATTATTGTAGTAAAAGATATCCATACTTGTAGTCAACATAAAAAGGATTATAGAAATAAAAAATGATAGCTTCACTTCATTGGAACAACAAAAGTGTCATTGATTTTTTTATTTTTCTCATAAGTAAATCAAACAGTAATTTGAATGACAACGAATCAACTATCATGATTTTTTAAATACGTAATTGGATAGAAGAATTTAACCACTAATAAAAAAAAATGTATCAATTACACACACAAATATATTATAAATTCAAACATCATAATTGCATTATACTATCAATCACTAGAAATAACATAGTGATCACAATAGTTGGTACTTTCATTTAATTAGATTTGATATCCTAATATACCAAAGGCAAAAAACAATTACTACCCAAGTTGTATTTAAATTATCAAATATTTCTAAGTTTCAGTTCGATTTGGTTTGATTTCACCTACTCTTCATGATGAAATATCAAGTTGTTTTTCTTATTCTCTATGCTAGCATTTTCCAAGAAATTAAATTGTTAGAAGCTAAAAAATGTTACTTTACCCTTGGATTTAATGTTCATGTGGTCAACAAACTCCCCAATCCACTTAAATTACGCTGTCGATCTAAAGACGATGATCTTGGATATCATACACTTAATACGAACGATAATTATAATTGGTCTTTTTGTGACAACTATGTAGGCAATACCTTATTCAATTGTCATCTCTGGTGGGGTGATAAGGACGTCGGATTTGATGCATTTACATCAAAATGGAGTAGTTATTATTGTGTTAAGGGTATATGCACCTGGGAAGCAAGAACTGACGGCATCTACCTCAACGAAAGATACAAACGAGCCTTTATAAAGATGTATGATTGGAATAAAAAAGCAATATAATCAGATATGTATTATTAGAAAATAAAATGTCTCAAAAAACATTGAGATAAAATATCAATTTTGATCATGTAACTTTAATTGAAATCGACACTTGTCCTTTATCTTTTTTATCACTTAATTACTGTTCACAAGTGTCCAAATTTTGGTCACTTCATGTCCAAATTTTGATTGTTTAGGTGGAAAAATCTAAATTACTGTCAGAGTTACACTTACGACCGCGATTTCAAGTCAAATTGATAGTTGGGTTACCATGTCATTTTTTGTTCTATGTTAACCTTTTTATATATTTTTATATTATTAAAGTTAGAAACTACAAAACTAAGAATGAAAACATTTAAAAATTATAAAATAAAATAAATTAGGAATAAACTTAAAATTATATCAAAACCATTAAAAATAAAAGTATTTTATAAATAAAATATAAATTTGAAAATGCATGAAAATTATATAAAAATCCATTTAAAATTGAGTGAAGGTGAAAAATCTATAAAGTAATTTCACAGTACTGGAATAAAATATTTAAATTATCATATAAATTTAAAATAAACCCAAATTAAATTAAAAAATTGTTGAAAAAAATTGAAATATGAAAAAGGAATCAATAAAATTTATTAAAAAGATAAATACAATAATAAAATTTAAAATATGATAAAATATTTAAATTAATTTGAACTCAAATTCGTGGGCTGAATTAATTCAATGTGGGATAATTAACTCTCAGTTAATTTTTACACTACCAAACAACACTTTAATTCATAAACTGTATTGTGACGTGTCAACTTCGTGATTTAATTTCTCACTCACCGAAATTCAGTTTTTAGATTATAAATATGCTAGGATCATCTACTCTGAGAGTAAATCAATCATATATCATTTAATTTTCAAAAAAATAAATTTTAAGCCCTCGTTTAATTGGCCAAAGATGAGTGTCCAACACTCTCATTAAATACCAATAAAATTCCAATTAATTTAGTTAATTGGTTCAAAACCAATTTTCCCCAACAGTTCTTCCCTTTCTTTCTTTTCAGGGCCCGCTTGATTTGAATTGAGGATAGTAATGGTAATGGTAATGGTAATGAATATCATTGAGGGGTCAATCACTAAGAGTTATTGATATCATTGTTATTGTTTGGTTATAACATGAACAATGAGTACCTTGTAAGTTGGGTTGAGTGAGTCAGGGTAATCAATTTATTATTTCTATTCCCATTACTTGTGTATCAAAACTACCAAACAATATCAATAGAAATAATTTCCATTACCCACTTCCATTACCTCCAACCAAGCGGACCCTTAATTGTTTTTTAAATCACACAAAATTGGTTTCGCCGATTGCACGGTCACCCTGTTAAACCAGATTTTTG
The DNA here is from genome assembly GCA_037126765.1 of Stenogyne calaminthoides. NCBI lineage: Eukaryota > Viridiplantae > Streptophyta > Magnoliopsida > Lamiales > Lamiaceae > Stenogyne > Stenogyne calaminthoides. The sequence continues at coordinate 9,760,143 of JBBCBC010000006.1, forward strand.
ACCGATCCGCACTGGTTTTACTTAAAATCGCTTTATGTTAATAATCGACACCGTGATCGATTGCCGGTTAAACCGGCCGGACCGATTGGACCGATCAGTTCGGTCCGATTTTAAAAACATTGGTATGTGATGAGTTTTATCAGTATCGAAGTCCGTCTCTTAGTACTAACATTCAAACAATATAACATTCTAGTCATATTATTCATATAAAAATTTAATATATTTCTACATTTTTCTTTCTTTTATAATTTACGTGTGCATGAATAGTAAAAACAAAAATGGCTATACTAACAGAAAATATTATAATATTGATAATATAGATTTTTTTTTTTTAAAAATGTATTAATATATCTATAACATTTGTTCTATTATAACACATTTTATACAAGTTGAGAATGCTATGTGACATAGTATCATATATAAAAAGGACTTCATTTCTATATTTAAATCTCACTTTATTTTAAAAAATGATTCAGATCACCATAGGTATTTTGTAGTTGAAATATTATAAAATAAATCATAACATCTTAATATAGAATAATATATTTTGCATAGAAAGTAATAAACATACAATATAACCTCTATAATTTAATACAGTTGAGACCGGAAAAAAATATTAATTTTAGAGAGGTATTAATTCATCGATAAATTAATAATTTATTAATTTAAAGAGATATTCTATATTTATTTAATTTAAATTAATTACATCAGAATTCATGATTTTAAATTCAATTATATAGAGATATTAATGAGTATTAAATGTTAGGAACTTGAATCATCTTATTTAATTTTTAAAATTCATACGTATGTTCAATAAGAATTTGAATCATCTAATTATTTAATGTTTAAGATTCATATTATTGAATTAATATATCTATAACATTTTGTTCCATTATAACACATTTTATACAAGTTGAGAATGTTATTTGAGATAGTCTCATATATAAAAAGGACTTCACTTTTATATTTAAATCTCACTTTATTTTAAAACATGATTCAAATCACCATAGGTAATTTTGTAGTTGAAATATTATAAAATAAATCATGACATCTTAAGTTAGAATAATATATTTTGCATAGAAAGTAATAAACATATAAAATTTGGAGATTATTCTAAACAATAAGGAAGAAAGTTTTGTGCATAGATTTATTTATGGTTATGCAATATATTTGATCATGTGGCGGCAAAAAATAAATTTGGATATAAAGCTGTTACGGTTACACTGGGATTCGAACCCTTAATCTCATGGGAAAAAATAATGTCATTTACAATTTGGCCAATTCTTATCACGTTCTAGATTTTTAAAATATGAGTATAAATAATATTGTATAGATATGCATAGAAAATTGTGAGCGCCTAAAAATCGATAATATTTTAGGGCCTGAGTCGACCGTCTCATCCGACTCAAGGAAGGAGCGGCCCTGAGTACAATTGCTACAAAAATTCTTGTTTAAAGTCCTAAGTGAAAACCATAGAATAATAAGAAACTTGCATAGAAAGTTTAATAACTAAATTCATAATATGCTCTTATTTGATGAACATCTTAGTTCAATATACATGCTTTTCTTGACTGAAGTATTAAATTATTGTTTGAATACCCGTTTACATAATTTCATGTACTTAAATATGCTTAAATGAACTTATACTTGCTAAAAACTGAAATAATACTTTTCTGTGAAACTATTAATACTGTATAGTATGTTAGAGACGCTGTTTTGGTTTGGACCCTTCTAGCTCTCCGGGTCCGGATGGCTTTGGTGGCCTTTTCTTTCAGAAGTGTTGGGATGTGATTTCAGAGGATGTTTATGGTGTCATATCTCATCTCTTTACGTCTCTCGACTTCCCCAGAGGTATGAATTCCTGCTTTGTGACCCTCATCCCGAAGGCTGCAGACTCCATTCGTGTCACAGATTACCATCCTATTGTCACGGGAAACTTCATTTACAAGGTTTACACTAAGGTTGTGGCCACGAGACTTGGGATCTTTATCGGGGATGTTCTTTCTCGCTCTCAGTTTGGCTTCATTCCAGGTAGGAGAATTCATACGTGTATTGCTCTTGCTTCGGAGGCTATTAATAGTTTGGATATGGGTAGAAAGGGGAACATGGCTATGAAGATCGACGTAACCAAGACTTTTGATACTATCACTTGGAGGTTCCTCTTTTATGTTCTGAGATGTATGCACTTTTCAGATTGCTTCATCGAGATGGTCTCGAATATTCTGCGATCTGCCCACCTTTCGATCCTCATCAATGGCACCTCTCATGGTTATTTCTCGTGCTCTCATGGGGTCCGTCAAGGTGATCCTTTGTCCCCCCTTTTCTTCTGTCTTGCTGAGGAAGCTCTTGTCCGTTGGATTGATCATAGCATTGACTCTTCAATTCTTACTGTCCATCGCGGTCTCCCATGCCAGCTTCTCTATGCTGATGATATTATGATCTTTCTGGAGGCCACTCGAGCGAATGGCAGGCACATTAAGTAGTTACTCCTCGACTACGGTAACATTTATGGTCAGATTTTTAGTCCACCAAAGTCTCAGATTTATTATGGTGATAAGATTTCAACTGGCATGAAGGGTTATATCAGACTCTGCACCTCTATCACTACTGGTTTTCTACCCTTCAATTATCTTGGGGTTCTGATTTTAAGGGTTCTCCAAAGGTCAGCCACTTGGCGGCCATTGCGGATTCAATGATTCAGAAGTTCTCCAGATGGAAAGGTAGCTCTCTTTCCCTTGCAGACAGACGTTGTTTGATTAACAGTGTCATCGCTAGCTCTTTGGTCCATACGATGATGATGTACAAATGGCCTGGGAAGCTCTTGAAAAAGATGGAAATGGCCATTTGTTGGTCCCGGTGCAAACGAGTCTTACACGTGTATGGGGGGGAATACACGTGTTCAGTATTTTTAAAACTTTTCTTCATCGAGGTCACTTTTGGGTCGTTGTCCCGATGATTTGGTCCCGAGAAGCACAAATCGCCCGAGTCAAAGTCTATCCGAGATGCTGATCCCGAGTCGCTTTCGGATACCTCGTATAATCCCAACCGAGTCCCGAGTTTTCATAGATCCCGAGTTGCTTGGATCGAGATAACTAACTTAATCAACCCTCGTAAGAGTAAGTTCGATTTTGGTAACTATCTGCTCTAGCTACTTAGATGTGCGGAATGGTTGGCCCTTAGTTTATACTGCTTTTAAGCTTTTGTCAAAACCTTCCTTTAATGGAATAGTGATTAGCCGTGATTCAATTTATATGCAACTTTCAATTGATTGATTCCAACCTAAAATATCGCTGAAAATATGCTTTCAAGACAAAGTAATGCAACAGATAAATCAAGCAAAAATGTAAAGCAAGGAACACAAAGAAATTATAGTGGTTCGTAGACTCAAGCTCCTACGCCCACTCTCCCCGATCTTTTCGGAGAAATTCACTAATCACTTCCCTAAGGCTTTCGACTACCTCCAGAAGTTTACTAACCTTTCTAATTTTGAGCTTTTACGACTACCTCTCAGTTTACTAACTCAAAACTCACACAAGCTTCTATCTATCCAAGATAGATTACTCACTTCTTCTCTAGAGCTTTCCGACTACCTCAATGTAGTTTACTTACTCTTTACAACTCCAATCTCACCAACAATCACACTCAAACTACCTTACAAAGGGTTTGGGGTTTCTTGGTTGGTTCCAACTAGGATGAGATATCCTTTACAATAAAGAACAATGCAAAGTCTATGATATCTCGACTAAGCTTTGGATATATCTTATCAAGCTAGGCTTAGTGGAATGAGCTCTCTTCGATTTAAAGCACTTGGGAAATTCTCGGTTTTTCGAGTGCTTCAACTTGCAATAATAAGTTTGAGCTCTTGAGTTGCTTACAAATTTTCCGTAACCTTTCAATGTAGAAGATCACAAGTATTTATAGGCATACACCAAGGTCACTCTTGAAAACTATCCGTTGGAGAGATAGCCGTGAGTTTCCTCTTATGGTGTGTGAGAAACTATATATTTAGGGTTTGACACTCCCTAACACGTTTTTTAGGCAATAGTCTTTCATGTAGCGGTCTTCACTTTTTGCAGTCGAACTTAGTACTTCCGACATCTTTTCATGACTGTCATTGCCGATTGTCGATGGTACAATCTTTGTCTTCCTCTTTTTGACTTTTTGTCTCCGGTTTAAAGGTAGACAATTCAACGGCTCTTTTGGTTACAATCTCGAGTTTATATAACCTTAACAACACTTTGCCTTAGTTCCTTTGTTTATGCTGCGATTTGAATGTCTTGGGCAATATCTATTTTTCTAAGGAATCGCGATCTTCTCGTGTTGAATCCTTCGTAGATAGATATTTTCATGCCTCGGAACATTGTGTTTTTTATCGAGCATTCAAGACATTAATGAAGTCTTCAATAATTATCGCGGCCTTCAAAGATTCTTGATCTTCGATTCTTGATCGTCTTCCGCGTGTCTTGAGTCTTGAGAGTCTTCGAGGTCTTCAGTCTTCAGCTCTTTCCGAGTCTTCACAAATATACTGACTGATATACTGAGTCTTCATGTTGAGTCTTGATTCTTGATTTTCATACGAAGTTTTCAGATCTCGATTTCATCGAAGTTTTCGAGATCTCGATTTCTTATCGAAGTTCGAAAACTTCATTTCATATCAAACTTCTTTCTTCAGAAACTTAATCGAAGTTCTTCGAATCTTCGATCCTAACTCCGATCTATATCTCGCCGACTATACATTTGCGTGATAACATCCTCAATACTCTAAAACCTAATCCTAACTCAACTATCAAGATTATCCTGAACATGTCATACTCAGGGGTTTTGGGATCTAATCAAAATCATATCTTTATTAAATTCATCTCCCAACAATTTCCCCCCTTTTGATGATGCCAAAACCTATCTTATTACACACATTAACCTATACTCAGGTTTCAGTTTATCCTATTACAAGATTGGTTATATATCCCAACAATTTCCATACAGAGAATCTCTCAACAATTTCTCCAGTAATGAATCTCTCAAAGGATTCATCACCAAATACTTAATTTCTCAATAATTAATCTCAGAGACAATCATTCAGGCATATCAAAATTAAAAGACATGTAAATAAGATAATGAGATATTATCTTTTGAGCATAAATGATAAGTTTTCATTGATGATAGGTAGACTGTTACAAGTTACAATGAATCTTATCTGAACAAAATAAAAAATAAAAAACAAAAAAGATAAAAGATTACATGAATCTTCTGAGTCTTCATCTTATGAGTCTTCATTTGCTCTTCAGTTTAGCTCTTCAGTTCGGCTCTTCAGTTTTGCTCTTCCACCTCATCAGCAGGGACTTCAAGGTTGAACATTTCGTAATATCTTCTTTTTCAAATAAGATCTCTCTTTTGATGATATCGATTGTTCCTCGTCGGACCCTAATCGAGTGGCGATCGAAAGTGATTTCCTCGAGAAATGGCATTCTCATTTACACATCCAATCTCCACTGGGAGGAGGGTACACGATGGACCAGTGGGCGGTTATTCTCAGACCTTCCTTCATCCGCAAGATTTATCCATCCTGAAGATATTTAGGATAGAAGGTCGAGATAGTCGATGAAAGCCTCATTCGGATCCGAGCTCTCCTCTCCATTCTCTCGAAAGCACATCATAGTAGAAACCGTAAGGTCCTCTTGATTTCTTCCCATGCATCGCTGAGATGGATCGCATCCATTTGTCAACATGCGCCATTTCGTGGCTTTTAGTGTTCCCTCTCCTCTTGCTTGCGAACTTTTTGAACCCACTCCTTCTTTTTATGATCTTCTTCTACCTTCTTTCGATCACATCGGTACACCGTAAATGTATAAATTTATCTTCGCTTGTTCAACTGGAGGTTTTCAGAGCGCTTTTGGTATTGAAGACCTTCTTCTTAGGCTCAACCTCGATTCTTCAATATCCAAAGATCAATTTCCTCGAATTGGCTTAGAAGCCTTTCTTCTTTTGCCCTCGTGCTCTTTCATCGCCATAGCCTTTTCTCTTGATGGGCATTTTAACACCAATTTAAGCTTGTATCAATCCTTCCTCTACCACCCGTTTCTCTACAAAGAACTTCCTCGCATTGTTTCCTCTAAACCCGAGTGTAGACTAAATTTCTCCACCTTCTTGAACTTAAGCTTCTTAGTGGCTTTATCTCCTTCATGGCTTTTTGCAATGATCTTCTTCTCGGCATCCTTTACAACCTTGCCGCCAGAGTATGTTCCAATAAAACCCCGAGATCACCCGAGTCTTTCCCCTTCTTGGAACCATACTCATGGCTTCGGAGAGTCTTTGGTCCATATGGTATTGTTCTTTTCATCGACACCCGACCTCCCCGCCATCCGATCATGCTCGCCCGAGCCTTCCGAGGTTCTTCTTCGCCACGAGAATTCTTTTTTCAACAGAGATGAGCAAATTGGCTTGAGAGCTTCCTTGAACATGTCATCATCTTGGCCATGAGCATTGAGCTCATCCTCAACAAATAAGCGTTCTTCACCAACATCTCATTCTTCTCTACCAATTTTGCTTCTAGAATTTGAGTCGCTCCTCGATGTTCGCCACCTCTGCATTAAGCTCAGCCTTTGACCCTCCATCTTTTCTTCTAATTTTCCTTCCATGGAGGTCGGTTTGTCTGTCAGAGTATCCTGGCCGCACTAGCTCAAGAAGAACTCAAGCTATCAATCTTCAGTGCTTGGTTGGCGAATGCCTCGCGATCTCGAGCAACTTTGGTCGATCGGCTCAACCTTCTCGAAATTCACCATCAAGTGGGTGAGATCAATCTCGAGCATATCGATCGACGCTATGACTCTGAGTTGGTGCTCATCCCGAGTCTCGACTGAACCCGAGCTTTTTGAACTGGGGACTTGACCGAGTCCGATTCAGGATTCACCCCGAGCTTGGGTGTCCACTGAGCCTCACCGTCTATCGACATTACAGATTAAAGGTAGGAACTTCAAGAATCCCGCATAATTATTAATAGTGCCAAAAGTTACGAAGGCTAACTTCACCGAGGATGTTCGACAAAGAACTGATCAAAGATCGGTTAGTCTTTCTCCTTCCGAGATTGACTCTCATCATCCCCTTGTTGGTCCCCATCCCGAGATTTGTCTTTGGAGCTCGGGGGTACCAACTTCAACAATCCTCTCAAAGAACCTTCCTCTTCACAAGCTCATCAAAGTCCGAGATTTTCATCCCGAGCTTGGTTTTTCAAATCTCGAGAATTCATGAGAAAAGTCATCTCCTCGTTCCACCGGTCTTCCCCTCTGAATGAAGCAATATTGAGCATCTCCTAAGAGTTTGGTTGAGGATGTAGACCATTGACCTCAATCTGAATAAGATGTCTTGGAGGTCGGGGAATGAGCTAAGCTTCGGTAGCGGTCAAGAGATGAACTGCTTCCCCTTATCCCCTTCGGTTCAAACCTTCACCTTTTGAGCACGCCTCGTGTTCAATTGGAAACTCACGAAAAGATTGACTTACGTAGCTCATTCAGAGCTCATCAAAATTCATCTACCCTAAGACTCAAAGAACTCCGAGGTTTGGCAGTGCACCTCGCTTGAATCGACTTGGTTCCCGAGGTCCGAGCCGCCCTCCTCGGGAATTTCTGGGCCACTTCCGAGAAGCGGCACTTCCTCAGAGGGAATCAACATTTTCTCGAGGTCTCGAAAGAAGAATCAGACTTGCTCGAGGTCCAGGTCCTTGAATATTTCAACAGAGAACTTATCGTAACTAAGCGACGCCTCAAGAACCCGTGAGAAGACTTGTTCTCGCTTGATCTCGCGGCCTTTGAGATACTTAGCCAATACAAGTAAAGGCGATTTCTCGAAAGGGCTTGTCAGTCACTCTCCCCGCCTCACTTTCTCATCATCATCAATGCGAGAGAACCACCATTCTTTTTGCGCTTTGGAGCAAGGGTTTTCGCTTTTCAATTTCTCACCCCCCCTTCTTGGCATCCAACAAAACCTTCCCCCGTTTGTTGGCTTTTCTTCAAAGAAGAAAAGAATCGGTGATTCCACTTTTTTTTTTTCTTCCTTTAATCGCCCTCTTTGCAAAAAGAATGGGCTTGAACATTACTTTGGACTTAGGAATGGAGTAGATTTGGAAAAAGATATCCTCCTCCTCTACTCATCTCCAAAATAAATGCTATTTTGGTGGCATGGAGGATCCTCGCCTTTGATAGATATTACCCCATCCTCCCTTCTTATGACCTTGGTTTGCTTTGCACTCACCACCTTGATCGATATTTCAACCAATGAACTCCTTGGTGGGTGAGTCTCGATCACCGCCATAAGTCGGAGTTTGGGAGGCCGATCCGCTCAAGCTTCCAGATCGACTCATGATGCACTTTCCAACAATATCCATCAATACTCAGATTTCAGCTTTTAGATGCCGCTTATGCAGAGTCAAGTCAAACTTAATAGGATTCTCGATAATCCCATCAAGATACTCTTGCTCCCGCCCCAACATATACAATGAGGGATCATCTCCCCATCGCACAACTCAAATACGCTTTTAAGTTCTTAGGGACAATATAGAGCTCTTGAACAAAATCCACATACTTCATCGATTGTTCAAGATGAGAAACAGAAATCTTGGACTCTATACAATCATCCTCATTTATTTCCAAATTAGCGACAAACTCTATTACCTCCGGAGTATACTCGCCTCCTCGATTCGCGATGAGGTTCGCTGGTTTAGCCAATCGGATTAAATGGAGCCTTTTTCTTCGTGTTGGCATTGGTGGTACTCTCCAAAGAAACCACGTACTAATACCATGGCTTATTTATCTCGGCTAATCTTTCGAATATGGTAGGAGCCATTTGAGATTTGAAGATTTAGGGTTTTGAGCGATGAAGCTTTTCTGGGTAAAAGGGATTTATTTGCAGGGGGTTTTTAGGAACGAAGGGCTTCAATAAAATTTGGCTTGAATGACTTTCAAAGGAATATATAGCTCGAGATTGTGGGAAGTCGTACCGGTTTGGTGAAAAACAACGGTTAAGATTAATCCACGATTAATCGGGTATCTGGTCGATCCTAAAAGTAAGCCATTTTAACTTCATTGGTGATTAAATGTAACAGAGCATTTAATGACTGTTGACCTTTTTAGGAATTTCAAAGATCCCGCCCAAAAACATTCCTCAGGTGTTTTGTATTTATTGCAAATGATTACTGAGTTTCATTTAAGCAATAAATGAGTCGCATGAGTCATTACTTCTTCAGACTAATTTCCCTCTATCAGTCTTACTGAGTATTGACTTTGATAAAAATGTCAAGATGATAATTGAAAAATTGAATGGGTTCAAGATGCTAATGAGTAATCGGCTCTTCAAGAACTGAGTTTCACGAGACTCCGATTCAAGATTTCCAATTTTATCCCGAAGTTCTCAAGAGAATTCGAAAAAACTTCATGCATCCGAAAAATCTTCAATTTTTCAAATTTTACTCTATACACCTGATCCAACATCCCTAATTCAATCGATAGTTCCCGAAATCTTGATTCAACGCAAAGGTTTAGTCAAGATATCGCCTCTCGCTTATCAATATGAATTTTCTCCATCCCGATGTCCTTTTTCGACATGATCTCTCGATGAAGTGATGTCCGATATCCACATGCTTGCATCTCGGTGTGTAATACGGATTTTGTGAAATAGCAATGGCACTATTATTGTCACAAAAAATATTGGTACTTCATTGGCTACAACTTTATAATCCCTTAATTGTTGTCCGAGCCAAAGAATGAAAGCACAAAGAACTTCCTCGCAGCCCATGTATTCAACTTTCAAAAGAAGACTCTTGTTGCTAATGGAGATCTGCTTTTGAAAAAACCAAGATATCACTTGCTTCCAAGAAATTGACAAGTTCCCGTAGTGGACTTCCGTCAATCCCGCAACCTCCATAATCAAGATCCGAGTAAATCGCTAATTCAAGGTTATCATCAACCGATACCATAATCCTCTATTTATCGTGGCCCTTAAGATACTTCAAGATCTTTTGGCGAAATTCCATGTGACTAAAAGATTAGGATTAGCTTGGTATCTTGCACATATCCCAACAAAAGAAATGTTATATCCGCCTACTTGTTGTGAGATAGAGCAATGATCCAATGATTCCTCTATAATCGGTATGACTTCTTGATTTGCCTTCGTAATCGATCCATCTTGTAGTTAGTATTCATAGGAATTCTAATCGCATTGCAATTTCAGACACCATACTTGCAATCGATCCCTGGTGTACTTTGCCTGGTTGATGAAGATTCCTTCCTTTGATTGTTTCACTTGAAGACCTAGAAAGAAATTCATCTCTCCCATCATTGACATCTCAAACTTGCCTTTCATCAGTGTTGAAAACTTTTCACACAAATTGATGGTTTGAGATCCAAAAATGATGTCATCAACATATATCTCAACCAAGAAGATATCTTCCCATTTTCTATCCTCGAACGTAGTTCTATCAATCATTCTTTTGACAAAACCATGGTCAATAAGAAACCGAGAAAGAGTATCATACCATGCTTTTGGGTGCTTGCTTAAGACCATACAAGGCTTTTTCCGAGCACCGTAAACTTGGTCATTCTGTTTGAAACCAAGAGGTTGTTCTACATAAACCTCTTTTTTAAGCACACCGCTTAGAAATGCACTTTTCACATCCATTTGATAGACTGTGAACTTCATGTGGGTAGCATATGCAAGAAACAATCTGATGGCTTCTAGTCTTGCAACTGGTGCAAAGGTTTCATCATAATCCAAGCCTTCTTCTTGGGAATAACCTTGTGCAACTAAATTTTGCCTTGTTTCTTACAATGTTGTTGTTTTCATCTCTTTTATTCTTAAATACCCACTTGGTTCCAATGACATTGTGCCTTTCAGTCTATCCACTAGCTCCCATACTTCATTTCTTGAGAATTGATTCAGCTCATCTTGCATAGCAGTAATCCAATGAGAATCTTGTAGAGCTTCACCAATCTCAGTAGGCTCTTTTTCTGATAGGAAGCAACAAAATAGTGCACTCTCACCATGGAACCTTCTTGTTTTGACACCTTCAGTTAGATCACCCACAATCTGACTTGTAGGATGACTATCTAACCATCTTCTTCTAGATGTTCCCCCTTAAATAGTATCCTCAACATTTAAAATGTTAGGTTCATTAATTCAAGAAACTCGAGGAACAATGTAAAGGAGAAAGGGAATCATCTTCGTGGGAAATTCCATTTAGAATATTGTCGAGACATTTGTTCCCCTTTGGTTGATAGATTCGAAATTTGCCTCGAGTATGACCACATCTTCATTGGCATCACATACCTGAGTCTGAACTGGTGTCTGTTCAGATTGGTCAGCTTCAGTGTGTTGGTTTTCCTTCAGTGAAGACTTTCCATCCCGAGTCTCACCATCCTGAGTTCCATCCTGAACTTCTTTATCTGAGTCCGAAATCACTCCAATCATAGATGGTGACCGACTTCTTCTTTTCGTGTTCAATTGGATGTTTTGTCATTCTTTTTCGGGCTTAACTGGTGATTCTCTTGGTCGGTTCTTACGATCATGTTCTGTTTTTTCTCCAACACAAGTAGATTCATCAAAAACAACATGGGTGTTTCCTCCACAATAAGAGTCCTACGATTTGTAAACTCGAAAGCTTTAATGACTTCGAATATCCTAAGAATATTCCTTCATCGACTTTACTATCAAATGTTTTCAACCGATTTTTACCATTATTGTGTATGAAACACTTGGTAACCAAACACACGAAAGAAAAAGAAACAAGAGGCTTCCTTTCATTCCAAAGCTCATAGGGTGTTTTGCCTTGACTCTTGGTCAAAGATGGATCTGTTTTGAGAATAGCATGCGGTGTTGATACTTCACTTCAAAATCTTTTAGGAATATCGACTTCATTTATCATTGTCCTTGCGAACTTCTTTTTTAGTCCCGTTCTTCTTTCAAAGAACAACCATTTTGTTGAGGGGGTCCTTGCAAATGATGTATCATGAGAAATTCCATTTCTTTGCACAATAATCGATATAATATGATTTATAAATTCATTCCTTGTCGATCTGATTTTGACCACACTCGATTTTTCTCAATCTCGAGCCTTTTCAATGAATTCGACAACTTTTTTATATGAGTCTTTTCTTCATCGAGTAAGAATATGACCCAAGTATATCTTGAGTAGTCATCAACTACTACTAGTGTGTATTTCCGCCATTGGTGCTCCTTTGGTGTTATTGGACCAAAAAGATCCATATGCAACAACCGAAGTATTCTTTTTCTAGAGAAACATCTACTTTGCTTTTAAATGATGCTCTAATTTCTTTTCCTTTTTGGCACGCATCACAAATAAGTTCCTTACTGAACACTTCATTAGGCAACCCTCTCACAAGAGCTAATCTTCCAAGTTTATTCAGGGTTTTGAAATTAAGGTGATTCATTCTTTTATGCCATAACCAACCGGGTATCTGTGGAACTTTTGCAACCAAACATGTATTTTTTGAGTTGAACTCCAATCAAAGAAGATACACATTTCTTTTCTAGTACCAAATCAAGAATACTTTCTGTGAGATATCATCTTTCACATAACATAAGTTCTTAGAGAACTCAACATTGAAACCCTTATCACAGAATTGGCTTATTGAAAGCAAGTTATGCTTCAATCCAGATACATATGAATCACCATGGATATGAACTGAGTCGATTTCCAAAGTTCCATATCCTTCATCGTCTCCCTCGAGTTATCTCCAAAAGTGATCTGAGGGCTCTTTTGTTCAACATAGTCACCGAGTATCTTCTTGAATCTCATATGTCTTGAGCATCCACCGTCAAGATACCATACATCGAGGGCTTTTTCATCTCTACTCATCGGTCTTATGTGATCTTCAATCACCAAAGTGCCCTTTGTTTTCCTCCTCTGAAAACAGATCAATTTTAGGGTACCCAATTTGTGGGGTCCTACAAGGTTAGTTGCACTTTCGGAATCCAAATCTGCTCAACTCTAATCACTTTAGAGTGGATGATCTGCCTTCCATAAACATCTACATACACATTTACTACTCGGTGCCTTTTAGCGCTTTCACGTAGATGAGTGCTAGCCTTAGCATGAACATGGGCTTTTGAATTTTTCTTTGGTTCAGCCTTTTGTTCATTTGCTTTGGCTTCGTCTTGTAAAATGTCTCAATCTTTGTTGACTCGTTCGGTAACCTTTACCCTTAGGCAAGTGGGGTTCGGGTTACTCAGATCGAATTGGGTCTTTCAAGATATCGAGGACTTGGTCTCTTGATTGAGAATGTCTCGCCGAAAGTGTTTCTCTTCGAAGATTCCTCCGATGGTTCAAATACAGATCCTTTCGGTTTGCATTCTTAGCCCGAGGCTTTGAAGTACTTGCTCGAATTTTCTTAATCGAGTGCTCAGTTTTCTAAATTTTCACCCGAGGTTTAGCTTTCCTACCATCATTGATTTCTTTCAAACCATGGGTCCTTTTTCCTTGTCTACAACCTTGGGCATTTCTTCGGTTTGAAGTGTGGGTGCCACCGGTTTTTACAAAGATTGTCTTCTTGCTACTTGATGCAAAGATTCGGATGACCTTGTGAGGTTCCCTAGAATGTATCCCAATCTGTGATTTTATAAATGACAGATCTCTCGTAACTCAATTTCATCTATTACTTTAGATGCTAAAGATTCAATAGAGTTAGCTTTTTCTCGCGCACTATCCTCACATTTCTGTAGAGTTTCATGCTTCTCGAGAGAGGTCATTGAACTTAGTTCCGATAAGTCGAATCTCTTGAAAGATTTCTCTTTTCGCTTAACTATCAACTTAGGGTTTCTTCTCGAGAGTTGCACTTTCTAACATCCAGTTCATCAAGAGCTCCCATTAATTGAGAAGTGATT